>CM051264.1:50090597-50213097 GCA_027921565.1 Artemia sinica
CACAACTCCAGGGTCTGTCCCTGAATCTTTTCTTTGGTGTAGCTGCAGATTAGCTACCCATGATAAAAATATCTTATTATTACTAAAGCTTTATTGATAGAATCCAGAGTTTAAAAATAAATAAAAAATATTTTTTACTAAAGCTTGATTTATAGAACCTTTAGAAGATGTACAGAATCCTGTCAATGACAATTTTTTCTTTTAATTTCGGGGAGGAGTTTCTGCAAGTAATGGTTGTAATACTTGGCTTTAAACGATTGTTTGCCTGTTATTTCAAGCAAATTTATGGTCCTATGTCAATTTTAAATTCTTCTTAAGACCATAGGCGGGTGTGCCTTGTTTGCCTCTTTTTGAATTCTTGATCAGCATGCCTAAGACTCTAGGCAGGCATGCCTTTACAAAAACTAACCTGACAAGTATGTGTCCAATAAGAGAGTCATGCATACTCCTGCCATTTACCCGTGCCCCAGCCATTTAAACATTTGCCTCTCAATTACTTTGGACTATCTGTCTTGACTTTTCTCTGTCCTACAGTTACCCAGCCCAGTCTTGACGCAACCTATACAACCTTTTGTAAAATACTTGATAACTTCAATTCAATTCAAGTATGTGTCCAATAAGAGAGTCATGCATACTCCTGCCATTTACCCGTGCCCCAGCCATTTAAACATTTGCCTCTCAATTACTTTGGACTATCTGTCTTCACTTTTCTCTGCCCTACAGTTACCCATCCCAGTCTTGATGCAACCTATACAACCTATTGTTATGTTAGTATATTCTGAATTAAACAATAAATTGGTAAGGTTTTTCAAAAGGTATGGCTTGGGGTATGGCAGTCCTGTGCTGGTCCTTCATGGAAGTTATCCAGTTACTGATTCAGGAGGGAAAAGAATTTCATAAATTAGGTGTTTTTTTTTTTTTAAATAAAACATTGACAGTTAGAAAACATAAGTATGCATTAGCAAAGCTGACAAACTAGAGCAATTTTAGGTATTGTTTTTATCGCTTTATAGAGGACTATGTATGGTATATTATTGACAGGCATCTGATTACAGACAGTACAACTTCATTTTTTTATAATTCTAAAGGACCAGTGGCAGTATTTCTGCCTTTTGTGCAACTTCTTTACTGACTGGCTAAAAGGCCCTGGGGATAATGAAAACTCCAATTTTACTATCTTTTGAAACTAAAATTTTCACCTTTCTTCTAGCCTGTTTGCTGGGATTGCTTTCCAATTCAGAGGAAGGGTAGCCTTAACAATGCCATATATCAACACAAATTGCTATACTGAAGTTTTCTAAGAGACGCGTAATCATATCCAAGGAGATGCCATATAAACATACAATGACAGGAATGTCACTTTTTCACTTTTCAAAGCTTCCATCAATCATTTGCTAAAATTTCTCATTAGAATTTAGTAAGGTTTTCCTTAAATTCTTTTAAAGTTTAAATGATTAGCAAACCTGGGTCGTTTTGGTCAATTTTTTCACCTTTTAGTTTCTAAAAAGGTATGGTAGTCCTGTTCTGGTCCTGCATGGAAGTCATTTAGTTACTCATTCAAGCGGGAAAAGAGTTTCATGCATTTGGTGACTTAGTTTTTTTTTAAATTGAAAATTGGAAGAAAACAACCAATTATTAGCAAAGTCAACATCAAAAGTTGACCAACCAGAACAATTTAGGGTACTGTTTTATTGCTTTACAGAGTGATGTGTCTGTGTATGGCATATTATTGACAGGCATCTGATTACAGGCAGTACAACTTCTTTTTTGTAACTCTGCCTGGTGAATTTTTCTTAGGCCAAGTGATAAACTAAGCAAGCTATAAAAATAATAAGAAAAGCAAAGGTTCCGCCGGGGAATTTTACGATCGCATCATCCGAGCCGTTATAGCTTATCTCGTGCCGTTGGGGGCTGCACCGGCTGTAATGGGGGGGGGGATAGATAAATGGGAGTGACCGCGCCACTCGCTGAACGCGAGAAAATGAAATGCGTAATTATAGTAGGTTTGAAATTCTCCAACTATCAATCCGGGAGCGTAACCTCGCTTCCTCGAGTTATCTTCTTGTTAATTACCTCTAATATTATGTAGAAATCAGATTCCCGGGAACGTTACCGATGGAGGCATACGAACTAGTTACCTGCTGTGCGATTAGATACAGGCATATAAACAAAACAACTCAAATAGAAAAGCAATAGTTTTATTGTGACTTACATTTTAGGTGTACAACAGTGCTTCACTTCAATTGACGACAAATAAAGGCAGAGATAATAATGATGACCAAATCTCTAGAATGACTGCGTCATAATGATTCTGACAAAGAATGTTTCTAATAGCAGCTCTGACAATTGAATCGATACGAATGCTAATAATAATAAATCTGATTTCAAATGCCCGAAAAAACACTTTTACAACACTATAAAACATAGTTTTGGTCCTGCGCTCGAAGAGCTAATTCACGATTGGCCCAAGTCCTGTGGAGGGGGCCGCTACCGTATAATTATGTTTACCAACTCACTTCATTATGCTCACTGACCATCCAATAATTTGTTTTAAATATTTTGGATGATTAAACGTTCATAACTTAAGCTTCCTGTGAACTATGTATCTAGTAGTTTTTTTTATTGCCAAATATCTTAGCGAAATTCAAAACCGTCTAGCGTCGTTGAGGCTAAAATGCAGTTTCTCTTTTGCCGATTAAGAATTTTTCTTTTTGAAACGAGATCTGAACTTAATTAGAATAAGTTTAATTTATGTCGGAATTATCTTTAGAAGGAAAGAATTTTTGTATTTTAAATATATCACATACTACTCACGGTACATATTACCCTTCCCATTATTTAATGACGTCCTGTCATTAGGACATGCTTGCCCTTGGGTTTTTTGAAATATTCGCGATTTATTTACTATTGGTCCTACGTAATTTTAATTGACATTGTATTATTTTATGCTTTTATTTTAGCTTAATCAGGAGTGCTTAAAAATTTTCTCTATTACTTTTCTTATTTTATTATATATCCCTTTCTAAAGTTCATCTACCGGACTAAGATTATCTACGGCTCTAGCCTAGCTACTATACTAAAGATTTTTTTTTTTACATCTAACACTGAGACTTTTACCTTTCCAACAAGGTTGAGGCTATTCTACTTTTACTATGAGGTTTTTTTTTTTTGAAAATTCACCTTTTACAAGTTTTTATCCTTTGCTAACTATAGGATAATTATGCTTCCTATATACGCTAAATTAAATGAATAGTACGACGACGCTACACATAACTCTATCTGAACATCTAACACTACATGTAAGAACGATTTAAAACACACAATATTATGTTTACCACGTTCACTGGTAAACATTAGAACACTTTCACTGGGAATGTTTGCTATGTAATATTACTGATAGGATATTGGAATTTTTAAGTTATCAAAGTTATTAAAATGTAACATATGCAAATTCACACCTATTTCATCACCATTCATGTCTTTTAGCGTACTCAATCCTTCTGTTGTAAATCATGGTCCTTCACTCCTTTCGTCTTGGCAAAATTTTTAAAGCACTTACAATATAGCTTCTTCACAGAACAGTTCGAGCATGATTATGTTCATCTTGCACGAAAAGCTTTCTCTAATTGTCAAATGGGAAATGATACTCCCAGGTACAGGCGTGTGGAATTTTGATATCAGAGTTCATTCTCACCTGCTGTTTTTGGATAGTTCATAGGGTGCCTTATCATTAAGGGGTTGAAAACTGGGACTGCGTTCATTTTCTTCTCAGCATATCATTTTTGGGATATTTTAAAGCACATAGAGAATGTACTTCTCGTATAAAATTGTTCGTTTGTGCACTTAGAGATTACAGTTCTCTTATAAAGTTGTTAGTGCCTGGCTTGCGTCTATTAACTTTTGCGGTGATTCCTTGGTTAATCACAGGGTAATTGATGTTTGGATTTGGAATGGGTCGACATCAAACTTTAGTGACTCCTTCAACATATTGTCTTTAATTTGTGGAAGAAGTATATTGTCACTGAGGGGTTAGTCACTGGGGTTAATTTTGGTTTGTGTAATTCAATGGTTGGTTTCCAGGTCCATTTTTCAGAAATTATCTTGTAACCTTTAAGGGATAACAGAGATATGAAGTTTTCGCATTTGATAGAGGTGATAGGATGGATTCCGAGAAATGGTCGAAAGGGATTCGATGCGTGAATCTGTGACACATAAATAATCTTTGGGTTCATCAAATATCATAACTATACAGTCATATGGTACATGGGTCCATAAGGATTATCAAGGGTGATATTTATGTACTTTTATCTTGTACTGGTCGATGGGGTTCTCAGGATTTGTGTGTTTATATAGTTCGATAATGCACTGGATACTGAGGTTCAAATATAGTGTTACCTGATACGTAATATGGTTTATGGTCGACGAAACAACGATCTAAGGTAATTATAATTTGCGTAAACGAAGTTAGGACGAAAATTGCCTGGAGTCTATGGTGAGTACTCTTCGTTGGTTGAGGTATGATGAAAATAGATGCTACTAGGTTGTATCTGCACTGGACTATGCATTGTAATGATCGATTTCCAATATGTCATTCCACTTCCTGTAATAAAAATAACGAGGCAGAATCACACGTTCTTTAAAACAAGTCGTCATAATACATAATAAACAATATAATTGTTTACTGTTACAGTGAATATTACACCACAAGATAATATTAAACAAATACATTGATATTGATACAAACAATTTGATTTCGACAAAACAATGTCATTATCGTGTCAGTTTCAAATATATATATTATTTTCGTTGGGAAATCTAAAACAGAGATTTCTTCTAATTTGTTTAAAAAAACAACGATACAAGACTTATTTAATCCTTCAACACTTATTTAATTCTCCCTTAGATTTAAAATAACCATTTAACATAAATTACTCTACATTGTTAAATTTGAGGTCTCAGTTTATAACATATTTCATGCCTTCATTGTTCACGCACGTCCGTCCTGTTTAAGAAACGCATGTTGCAGCGTCATAGCCACACGGTTTTACGTAAACGACACTTACAATGAGGGAACAAGACATAGCAAGGACGAGTGGAGACCTCTATACCCACTCGTTTTCTAATGTCTTCCCTTTTCTTGGCTTAGATGTCCTCATGGGGTTCCGGGTTTAACTTCTGCATTTCAGCCGTTTCCCCGTGTTCTTCCTTTGGGTTTTGCCTTCTTAGTCTCAGGATTTTTCCATAAATAAAAGTCAGTAAGATTCTCATGGTCAGGGAAATCGCGAATACGAAACATACGGTCAGTAGTATGTTCCACCAAAAATTGGTTGAGAATAATCCGTATCTATCATCCACGTACGTTAATCTTTGGTCTTCATTTGTAAATAGGGGAATGTGGGAGTCTAATGCTTCTCTTATTTTTGTAAGCCTTAATGTCCCTTTAATCTTTTCTATTTTGGACCATATCGAGGTTTTCATTTCCTCACTTTCTATATTGGGAATAGTGTACGACAGGTTAATTGCCTTAAAACTGATTATTTTAGGACTTATTATATTTTCGCTCGTGGTAATTAACGGCGTTCGAACAGTTGACTCTTTAGTTACAAGTCGACATCCTTGTTTTATGGTTATCGTACCAACATCTTGTAACAGTAATTCTGTCCTGTAACTTGGATTTACTCTTTCTGTATTATTGTAGCAAGACAAAGTTCCAACAGTTTCTCTTGGAACAGAAAATAACCAAAGATTATTTCTAAGGTGCATGAATATTTCTCGTTTAGTACTTCCTATCAAGGCTTCTTTCTGTTGAACTGGATTCATCGTACTGGAATGGTACGGGTAGACTTTTTATATTAAAGGAAATTATTCGAATTAATTATATGCAATGTGACTTTTTAATTAGAATTTGTTTTCGGGAACTGATATATGTTGAACAAAATTTTTCTATAGCGTTTTTATAATTGTATGATTTTTTACTTGTGAGCTAAAAGTTTTTAAATTATTATTCCTTTATGATGCCTATCCATAATTTTTGTTTTTGTATTTTAAGGGTATTTTAATCTGTCCGGTTTCTTAACCGTTCTACCTGACTGTGTCGTTACTTTTTCTTCTGTTTCTTGCGCTTTTTTATTTTTAGGTTTTGCTAGTGATATAAGATCAAATTTTTGTATTGTTTTTTCAAAAATTCTTGCCCTTTTAATACTGTTTCTTTCGCGTGCGCGGCCGCTGAAGTCGGTTTTGATTTTCCTATTTCTTTAACTATCATATGGTCTGATTCACCGCCAGACTCTTCGGAAGTGGTTTCCGATGATTCCGCATTAGAACTTTTAGAGGTGGCACCCCGCGTTTTTGAGGTATCACCTCCTCTTCCTTCGGAAATTTCTACTCCTCTGGAAATAGAAGGTTTATTCTCTAAGTCCTCGCTTTGAGTTTTCAACTCGGGAGATTTGAAAGACTCTTGAGAGCTTTGAGAGGAATCAAAAGTTTTTGCGGGGTTCCTCCACTGTTTAAATGCCATGTCTTCAGGGGGATGGGGCATTCTTTGCACTTGTGTTTCTCTCCATGAAGTCCACTGTTTAGGCTTGACCTTGGACACAGTTATATCATGATATTGTCCTTGCTGGTCATCCTTGGGAGTTTTATTCTTAGGCAATGTACTTTGACTCGTTTTTATTGGGAAATTTATTAAATCCATAGCTTCTCGTAGATTTGTTTTAATTGAATCTTTGGGAGGAGTTTTCTTTACAGTAATACCCGGAGTTTCTACAGCTCTGTTCAATTCCTCCTGCAATGAGAGGGGCCCCTCTATTGGTGTTGCAGGGGAAACCATACCGTCTGGGAATCTTTTGGGGGGACAAGGGGTCGAAATTCTATCAGGGAAAAATTGGGTTTTTGGAGATATCATATAATCTAATTCTCCTGCGCTCTCCGATGATGAACTTTTTGGATCTTTTGGCGTTTTTATTCTTGCTGGTGTTAGGGATTTTCTTTTAGGAATAACTAGATTTTTCATAGCAAAAAATTCTTCAAAGTTTTCCTCGTCACTATCATTCTCGAAATAGTCTTGCTTGAAATTAAAGGGTTTTAGCTCTGCCAATCTTGATTTAGGGGGCTCATTTTCTGCATCTGACGAATCGGTAGACGAGGGACGCGGTACCCATCTTTCTGGAAATTTTGCTCTTTTTATTTGGCTAACATGTGCCTTATAGGTTCTTCCATTACCGGGGTTCACCATTTTAAAAGTATGATTGTTATCATTCTTTTTGACTATTCTGTACGGTCCAGAATATTTATTGGAAAGTTTCTTGCCTTCCGCTTTTGCCTCATTTTTTAGGTAGACACAATCTCCTATCCTAAAATCTATATTTCCTTTGATTTTGGGTAGGTTTCTTAGCTCTTGACTTATTTTACATTTTTCCAACTCTTGTTTTACTATTTTATAAGTTTTCCTCATCCTGTTTATGAATTCTTGTTTGTAATCCTCCGAGTTATTGTAATATTGCCGGGACTCAATAATCTCATCATACGGGATTCTAAAATCGCGACCAAAAAGTAAATAAAAAGGGTTGTCTTTGGTTGATTCTGAATAAGCAGTGTTGATTATGTTAGTTAAATAAGGTAAGAATTGATCCCAATCGTTCCTGTTGTCTTTTGTATAAATGCTTAATACATTTGAAAATATTTTATGCCTATTTTCTATTTTACCATTAGCTTGTGGGTGATATGGTGATGTCACCAATTTCTCTATGTTAAGAAAACTCATTAAGTCTGTTGTTACTTTTTAAACAAAATTGCTTCCGTTGTCGCTTATGACCTTATTTGGGATGCCAAATTTTAAAAATAATTTCGCTAACGCCTTACTCGTGGCGTAGGCACCTTGATGTTTTAATGCTTTTGCAAAAGTGAATCCAGAAAATTGATCTATAACTGAAAGAATACAAGTGTGGCCCCTGTTGGAAACTGGTAAGCCTCCACTGGTTCCATATAAGTCAAATGAGACAATATAAAAGGGGAATCTCGCTACCGAGACTCTTCCCATATGAGGATTAGGATAAGCTTGGGGTTTTTTCTTCAGTTACACGCTTCGCATGTACTTACAAATTCCTTGAGTTTTGTTACTGCCGACGGCACGTAAAAATATTGTTTTAATTTATGGAAAGTTTTCGCTACTCCTAAAGGTCCACCTATATCTGAATGAAAATATTCGAATGTAGGTATTATTAAGTTTTGGGGTAATACAGGTATTATTGAGGTTTGGTTTCTATTTGCCTCAGCAGTCACGATTCTGCATAGTATTTCTTCATCAAGATCATAGTAAAAATTATGTATCTCTTTTCTAAGAGTTTTCAATTTATCTGGTAACGCATCATCATTCACAAAATGATTAATAAGTGCTACACACATTTCGTCCTTTTTTTGCTTTCTTTTTATATTTTCTAAAGACAAGGGACAATAGTTATCCTTATTTTCTTTTACTGTGTCTTTGACTTTGTTTTTCTTACATTTATATTTGCTCTTAGTATTGATAGCGTTAACTTCATTTTCCTCGGTGTTCGACGGCATATTTTCTGGGTATCTACTCAAAAAGTCACAAGCTGCATTTTGTTTACCTTTTAAATATTCAAATTCGTAATCTAGGTCTTGGATTTTCATAATCCATCTAGCTAGAATTCCCGTGGGGTTTTAAATGTGCGCAGGTACTGCAAGCTTTTATGGTCTGATCGTAGTATAAATTTTCTAACAATTAAATAGTGTCTAAATTTGTCCAAGTAGTGGATTATAGATAATAATTCTAAGTTTGTGGCGGAATAACTACTTTCGCCTTTTGATAAGGTTCTGCTGGAATAGCATATAACTTTTTCTATTTTTTTTTATTAGAAGGTCCTTGTAAAGGATCGGGGTTTCCTATGGGAATTATTTGCGAAAGAATAGCACCAATGCCTTTTGAACTAGCATCGGTTGTGACCACAAATTGTCCGTTTTCAAAATCAGGCAGCGATAATATTGGTTCAAAAGTGAGTGCCTTTTTGAGACGGTCTAGGGAAGTTTGAGCTTCCTGGGACCAGGTAACATTTTGGGAGTTCCCTTTAGTTAATTCCGTGAGGGGTTTCGCAATTTTGGCGTAATTGCGCACGTATTTTCTAAAGTAGCCAGTAAGACCTAAAATTCCTCTTAATTCTTTCATGGTTCTAGGGGGTTTGAGGTTTTCAACACATTTTATTTTATCTGGGTCTGGGGATATCTCTCCTTGCGTCACCACTACTCCTAGAAATTTAATTTTAGGTTGAAATAAGTTTACTTTTTCAGGCCGGCATTTTAAGTTGCTCTGTCTGAATTTCTCGAACACATTAGCTAATGTTGCTAAGTGTTGTTCAGTGTTTTCTCCCACGCATATGACATCATCTACAAAATGAATGATATTCTTTAATCCTCTTAATAGATGTAATAAGGGTCTACATAGCGCATTTGAACTTGTCTTAAATCCAAAAGGTACTCTTAAGTATTCATATGAACCACATTCAGTCGTAGAAAACGCAGTTTTATAGGCATCTTTTTCGGCTATTTTCACTTGGTGGTAGACTTGGGTAAGATCTAAAGAAGTAAAAAATTTTTTTTGCTCGAGATAGTCAAGGATTTCCTCTATTCTTGGTAAAGGAAATTTATCGCTAACTACTTGTTTGTTAAGGGCTCTATAATCTACTACAAGTCTAAGATCACCATTCTTTTTTGGTACCAAGACCACTGGTGCAGAATATGGACTTATACTGGGGCGTATAATTTCATTTTTTTCTAATTCATGAATTTTATTTTTTAACCATTCTTTTTGCTTATACGGCACACGATATGGCTGTTTTGCTACAGGATTACCAGTCGTTAAAATTGAGTGTTCATAAAACGGTATCAGTCCGATGTCATCTTCAGATCCGGAAAATACATCTTTAAAATTCCATAATAACTCGCATAATTTTTTCTTAAGTTCTAAGTCCGTAATATGATCCATGTTAAATTTGTTTAAGAATTGCGATTTAGTTAGAGGGTATTTGTTATTAGAGGTTTTAATGCCATTAACTAGGTTTCTTTTGGAATTTTCCCATCTATCTAAATCATTCTCCGAGATAACTTGGATTTGCACTAAACACATCCCCTTTTTTATTGTAATTGTATCATTTTCGTGGTTATTAGTTACCCAAATAAAACTTTCTCCTTTGTCGTAAGATATAATCTGTTCCTCGCATAACAGATTTTCAGGAATTTCATTCGATGGGATCGCAAGCCATATTTCAGATTTGCTATCTACTGGTTCAATCATTTGTGATATTTGAATTCTTTGCATTGTTTTGGGAGGGATCTTTGTTTTCCGTATCGCGAATCCGTAATATTTCTCTATTTTCATTGTCTATTAGATTCATACTGGCGCTATGCTGCGTCACTGCGGCATCTTGCGGCGTCACATTGGGTTTTACTATGTTTTTCCGTAATTCCGCTATTTTCTTGATTTCGTTTGACCTATACTGTCGCATATCTCCTATATTTATATTTGCAGATTCAATACACTTATTATTTAAATTTACTTCGTTTCTGCAATGTCTCTCAGAATAATTGAACAAATTTCTGATTATGCCATGTCCTCCTTGCGAGACACGAGGTTCAAAAGATTGCGACTTTATACCGCCAGAAATTTTATTTACTGTTACGTTCTCTTCGTAACCTCTGTTACAATTTCTTAAGGTAGAAATTCCTTCCCCTACCTTAGCCGGGTAGACAAGCCTTTCGTTTGCCACGTCTAATAGTACTCTATTGGACCTTAAAAAATTTGCGCCGATAATGGCTTCATACGGAAAGTTATCACTTATTATAAAATTTGTCGGAAAGATTCTATTATCCCTTTTTACGTGTAGGCGAATTGAACCTTTTGCATCCAATTGATGCCCTGTCACGCTAGTTAAATTGGGATTATTAAAATTTCTTTGTTGCCTAATATGCGGAGGCAACATATTAAATACGCATGAGTTTATGATGTTCGCGGTAGCACCAGAGTCAATTAAAGCCTTAAAGTAAATATTTGCCACACAAAAATCATTAGATATAGGTAAATTATTATTACTATGACTACAAGACGGTACTACTATCGGTTTGGACCTATAAAACATTCTAGGTGCCCTCTGGGTCCAATTTATTCTTCGGAGGGTTCTGAAACGTTTCCCCGTGGATTTATTTCGTACGTCGGTGTCTGCAGTAGAGATTCAGACATGTGAGATTCCGTAGGAATATCTAATTGATTTACATTTGTCTGCCTTCGCCATGTATTATTACGGTAGTTTGGATTTCTTGCGCCAGTGTCGGGTGTTGGCGCTGACAGCAAATACCGTTGGCTTGAAAAATTTTCATTTCCCGTCAGCAAATTTTCGGGATTTCTTATACCATTCTCGCATTATATTGGCTTTGGCGGGTATTTGGGTTTTCAAATCGGTAATTAATTTGTCTATTGGGGGGCAGGGTTATACACATTTGGTCGGTACGCGTTGAAAGGTACTGATTGGCGCAATCTTCCCTGGCTATAGTCTAGTGCACCACTGGCGCTAAAATTTGTTCTTCCGAACAAATGGTTGCCATAATTTTGTGTATTACCTATAGCAATTCTTGGTGTGCGATTGGGGACATAACGGCACTCTCTCGCGATATGCCCAACACGATTACAAATATAGCATCTTATTATTGTCGGGTTATTTTCATAACTAATTTGTTTGACGGGCTGAAAACGTACTGTTTTCTGCCTAGCGGGTTCTTGCGTTCTATTTCTTTGTGGCACTGGGGAGTTATTCCTTGAAAAGAAATTGGGAGACGCTTGATCGCCCTTGAAGGTCAGGCTTGCGTTTGATTCGCCTAGGCTATTTATTTTTGTTTTACTGTGATTTGCCACCATCGTATCGACTTCGATCAATCGCCCTACCTCCTGAACTGCAAGATCTAATGTCTGAATATTTTTGGATTGTACCATTCTATATAGTTTTGGGGGTAGCCCTTGCAAAAAGGTATTTAGTATGACTTTTTCATACAGTTCTCCTGAACCTTTTCCGTATTTTGCTTCCACTGAAATCCGTATATTATCAAGATATTCTCTTACGTTTTGTGAATGGTCAAAGCTTACCATTCTGTGTTTTAATTTATTTGTGTAATTGGTTTCGATAAATCCATCTTTAAATGCCGTTAACAATTTGTCCACTTTATTTATTGGCAAGCTGGCGTCATCACCTATAGTATGTTCAATTTGCTTTAGGAAGGTTAAGGCCTGCACTTTTAATCTTAATAGGAGCATGCCAACTAACGTTTCTAGCTCTATTTTTGTTAATTCTACAAACTGGGCCAATTGGATATTAAATTCGTCGATATCTGTTTGTCCATCGTATTGCGGAATAGATTTTGCTATTTCTACATTTTTCGCGACCAACTTTTGCGCCATTAATAGTTCGCTTAATTCTTCTGACATTTTTGCGTTTGAATAACTCAAAATAAATTTATTTTTTCACTTAACCTATTTGGGGAAGGCTATTATCTCCTATGAGATATTCTAAAGGGTTTTCCTATAATAGCTTAGCGGCAATAGGTCTAATCACTTTTTGTTATATGTCTGTATCTCTCCAATGATTAAATTTAAATTACAAAGCTTATAGCCTAACTAGTTCGCATGTTTTCCTCCAAGGTTACGACCGCGCCATTTCCGCCGGGTGAATTTTTCTTAGGCCAAGTGATAAACTAAGCAAGCTATAAAAATAATAAGAAAAGCAAAGGTTCCGCCGGGGAATTTTACGATCGCATCATCCGAGCTGTTATAGTTTATCTCGTGCCGTTTGGGGCTGCACCGGCTGTAATGGGGGGGGATAGATAAATGGGTGACCGCGCCACTCGCTGAACGCGAGAAAATGAAATGCGTAAATATAGTCGGTTAGCAGTTCTCCAACTATCAATCCGGGAGCGTAACCTCGCTTCCTCGAGTTATCTTCTTGTTAATTACCTCTAATGTTATGTAGAAATCAGATTCCTGGGAACGTTACCGATGGAGGCATACGAACTAGTTAACTGTTGTACGATTAGATACAGGCATATAAAACAAACACAAAAAGAAAAGCAATAGTTTTATTGTGACTTACATTTTAGGTGCACAACAGTGCTTCACTTCAATTGACGACAAATAAAGGCAGAGATAATAATGATGACCAAATCTCTACAATGACTGCGTCATAATGATTCTGATCCACGAATGCTTCTAATAGCAGCTCTGACAATTGAATCGATACGAATGCCAATAATAATAAATCTGATTTACGAATGCCCGAAAAAACACTTTTACAACAATATAAAACATTAGTTTTGGTCCTGCGCTCTAGAGCTAATTCACGATTGGCCCAAGTCCTGTGGAGGGGGCCGCTACCTTGTAATTATGTTTACCAACTCACTTCATTATGCTCACTGACCATCCAATAGTTTGTTTTAAATATTTTTGATGATTAAACGTTCATAACTTAAGCTTCCTGTGAACTATGTATATAGTAGTTTTTTTTATTGCCAAATATCTTAGCGAAATTCTAAACCGTCTAGCGTCGTTGAGGCTAAAATGCAGTTTCTCTTTTTGCCGATTAAGATTTTTTCTTTTAAAACGAGATTTAAACTTAATGAGAGGAAGTTTAATTTATGTCGGAATTATCTATAGAAAGAAAGAATTTTATTTTTTTGTATTTTAGATATATCACATACTACTCACGGTACAACTCTAAAGGGTCAGTGGCAGCATTTCTGCCTTTTCTGCAACTATACTGCTAAGTGGCTAAAAGGCCCCAAGGATAATCAAAACTCCAACTTTACCATCTATTGAAAGTAAAGCTTCTAGCTTTGTTCTAGCCTGTTTGCTAGGATTGCTTCCCTTTTCAGAGGAATATTAGCTTTAACATGTTATTATTCTAATCCACTATTTCAAAGAGTTGGCCTCTCTTATCATAGTTGAAGAGCCAGAATTGTATCTGTACATGGGAGAAAAGCTGATGCCAGTACATCTTATCATGTACATCTATCATCTTATCATGAGAAATATGGAGTCAGTATTAGTAAATTCTATAGGATTGATCTACTGCTTTAGTGGTTCTGATACAGTGAGTTTTTTTTCTGTTTGAAAGGGAATAAAACATGAGTTGGTGCTGCAGAAAAATCTGTAATGACAGAGCTCATGGTAAATATTTATTCCATTGTTGAATGCAACATCTCAAATCTTCCAAAATATGAGGAGGACATTACTAAACTATGTCAAAAAGTGGTGCTTAGGTGTATGGTAGAAAAGCCAGTGAATCCCTGACATTGATCAATCTGCAAGTGCATTTATTCCACCAAAAGAAAGACGTGAAGTGTTTGCCTCCAATGGAAAACTCCTTAAAATATCACATAAAATGTGCCCTTCTACAGTGGTCCGTCATTGTACAAGGCAATATTCTTAAGCTATTTGTGAATAATTCACTGAATTTTGGCTGAACCTTCAGCGAGTCTGAATGAGTGGTGGTTCCTGCAATCACCACTTTGCTACAATAGGAGGCAAACTTAAGATTTTTAGCTACTTTATGGTGGAGAATTTTGAAATCAGTCACTAAAAAGTGTATTTTCTTACATTTGCCTCCTAGTAACCTATTTTAGCCAGCTAATAATCTTAAAAATTAAGATTAGGCCATGATGTAGCTAAGTTTTCTAGTTTAGCCTCAGTCATTACCCTGAGAGGGTACAAAGGTCACAGGTATAAAGATAAACTTCACAAACATTTTTTTGCTTAATTTTAATTATTTTTGTTTAATTTTAATTTTCTGTTTAATTTTAATTACACATATAAAAGGTTGAGCTCCAAGTAAGCTCAGAGATCCAGAACCCTGGTAGATTTGTGATCAGTATCTTTAGTGAGTCATGAAATATTATCATCATCTCACCTATTGTTATGCTTTGTTGGATGGTATTTTTTTCTGTTAAAGTCAGTGATTAGATGAGTCTATTGGCATCCAGTTATTTTTATTCTGGCATGCTTTGGAACTCTGATTGCCATATTGGCTTAGAAAAAATTAATTAAACATTAGCTTTGTTAATTTTTCATCAGTTAAAGCATAAAGTTAAGAATTTACTCCTGTTACATCACCAAAATTAAACATTTAAAATTTGAGGGTCATGGCAGTGCTGGCGGTCGCGGGTCCTGACAGATTCGTGATCAACAGGGTCAAAATGACCAGAATCTGTCCGCCAACAAATTGTACCTTTTACAACATGGGGGGGGGGGTCAAGATTTTTGCACTTGGTGCCTGGACTAAAAGGGGTGAAACTGCAAAACACGTAGTTGTTTTTATAGTCCTTTATAGTATCATTTATAGTCCTTTATTTTGGCAGAACTTTATCTGAGTATCGGTTGAGGATTAGTACTTCATTCATATTCCTTTTTTTTATTTGTTTTAGCTCCTTGTTTTGCTGTTTTTCTTTCATATGTCGGGTCTGCAGAACGTGTAATTTATCATTTGGGGTTATTTTAATCAAGACAGCTCTATTTGAAAATGAGAGCTGTCAAAATGACCTAAGCTGCGTCCGAATTTACGAAAGTCTGCCTGTCTTGGCAGACTTCCGTAATAAGAAGAATTCAGTGTTACTAATGTCATTTCAATTGCAAAGCCAAATTGATGATTTTGGCTGAGATTCAAAACAGATCTGTTATTTGAATTAAATAAAAAAAATAAGTCTTTTCTACTGAAAGTAAGTAGCAACATTAAAACTTAAAACGGACAGAAATTATTCCGTATTTGAGAGGGGCTTACTACTCTTCAATACCCCTCTCTTCACGCTAAAGTTTTTTTTAAGTACTTTTGAAAAAGGTTCTGATTCTAATTACACGGCCCCTGTGTTTTAGAAATCGTTCTTAAAGAATTGGGATAAAGGTTGAACTTTAGCGTAAAGATTGGGTTATTAAGGATGGGTCAGCCCCTCTCATACGGAATAATTTCTGTTCGTTGTAAGTTTTGATGTTGCTCCATGCTTTCAGTTGAAAAAACTTTTTTTTTTTAATTTGATTTTTGAGCGTTTTTCAAATAATCCCGGGAAATCTGCCTCCTCTATGGAAAATCCCCCCCCCACAGGAAAAATTCCTCCATCGAAAGTTCTTCCCACGTAAAATTCTTACCCCGGGAAATTAACCCCTGGACAATTCCATCCTTGCTGTGAATCCCCCCGAGAAAATTTCTTGCTTGCCATTCCGCCTGAAAGATACTCCTTAGCATACTTTTATTTGAAGAAAAACTTGTTTTTATTTACTTTCTGTTTGTTTTCAGGTCATATCGGAATCCCCCATGTGTGGAAAATATCTTCCGGAGATTCTCCTCTCCCCCTCCCTCCCATTCACAAGTTTCTTCCGCGGAAAATTTCTCCTGGTGATAATTCTCTATGGAGAATATCTCCCGTGGGAATCCCCCCCCCTCAACACAAAAATCTTCCAAGAGAATTACAACTCCGCTGAAAAGTTTCTATGGGCAATTTCCCCAGAGCATCTCTACATGCGAAACGGGGTTGCCAATGAGAAAGGAAGACAAATAAAACGAATTTGGTATGTGAATTCAGACAAATTCCCCCCCCCCCCCCATTTAAAATTTCCCCTGGAAAGTTGACCTATGAAAACTTCCATCCCAATGGAAAATTCTTCCTCCGGGGGCTCTGGGGGTTATTTCATCCCGAAAGACATAGTTATTGGACTTTTTAACTATACTGAAAAAAAAACGGCTGTCTCAAAATTTTATCAGATGATTTTTGGGGAAATAGAGCATGGGAGGGGGCTAGTTGCCTTCCAATTTTGCTCACTTAAAAATGTCACTAGAGCTTTTAATTTCCATTCAAATGAGTCATCTCCCACTCTTCTAGGACTATTGGGCAGACACGGTCACCCCTATGAAGAACAAAAAAAAGATGCATCCATGGTCTTCCTTCTAGCAAAAAAAAAACACAAAGTTCCATATTTTTAGAGATGGGAGCTTGAAATCTCTACAGTACGGTTTTATGATACGCTAAATCTGATGGTGCAATTTTCAACAATATTCCTTGACCTTTTGGGAATGGTTCCCCCCTTTTTTGGAAATCGGGCAAACTTTTCAAGCTTTTTTTTTCAAGCTCGTAACTTTTGATGGGTAACATTAAATTTGATGAATCTTTTATATTTGGAATCGGCATAAAAAGCTAATTGTTTTGGCGTATCTATTGCTATCAAAATTCAATTTTTTTTAGAGTTTCGGTTACTATTGGGCCGAGTCGCTCCTTACTTACAAGTTGTTACCACGAACTGTTTGACCAAAGTTCTTTTCGTTTTTTTCTTTTTTGATAAGGTAACAGTTACTACATTGTATGGAAAGTCTACAATTTGAAATAACTACAATAGTTCTTTAGTCTTGGCATGCTTTTTGTCCCCTTTTAAACATTTTTTTGATGTGGCAAAAATGGAGGGGGGGAGTACTACAAATCATTCTGAAAGGGGCTGGAAAGACTAATATGTTGGTATTGCATCATCTAAGAAGTAAAAGTTAATTCAAAGTTAAGATTGTTTAAATTCTTCAGCAATGGCGGCAATATAGGAGGGGGGGGGGCGTTCATGTACCTTCCCTAGATTTTGAAAAATACCTTTTTTGTGGAGTATTTTCATTGAAAAATGCCTATTGATATTTTTATTGAATAAATTATAAGACAATGACAAATTTATCCCCCTAGTTTTTAAAAATACGCCCCCCCTAAATTGTTGTGAATTGATGCCGCTAGTCTTCATTCCATTATAATTCATTAATTCCAGAATTTTCAATGCTGTTTACAAAAATTGCAAAATGAGCAGACTTTTTTCTGATTGTATGAAATTGAAAGACTTGGTAGATTTAAATTTATTTTTGAATATTAAACTCTATTTTATGGTCCTGGAACTTACTACAACTTTTTTTATGTGAATTCTTTTTTTATCAAAAGAATAAAGAGTAAACTTGTCATTATCTCAGGTTGTTAAGTTTTGTTAGTGAGTTTAAAAAGCTATATTTTTATTGTAATCGTGTCAATTCACTACTGATATTTTTGTTTTGGTTTTTTATTATTTCTGTAGATTAATGCTGACTGACAGGTAAATTTGGGACTGACATTAGTTTTTGGGAGCAATAAATGCCATTTTCGTCATTTTTTCTGTTATTGTCCAATAACAGAGTACTGTGTGGTCAAAACGTCAACATTCTACAAATCAAGCGCCCACCGAGTGGACAGAATAAAAAAAAAACAGCACAAGTCCTTATCGAGTCAACGGATATGCTTAATTCAGATTGGCTAATATCCATTTTTTATTCATTTAGATAGTTACATGGTTTTTGAGTCGCTCTGATAAGGAGGGGTTAGTTCTGCTTCCCTGAGAGGCTTATTATTGCTATTTGTGAAGCAACTTTTTTTTTGAGACTGATTTTGACTGAATCAGTCTCAGTGAAGACTGATTTTTTTATTTTTTATTTATTCTATCTTCATCTTTATTTAGATTCTTTGACATGGACAAAACCAGAACTGATGGGTATACCCCCTCTCCCAAGGTCTTTGCACAGTGCTACAGTGATAAACTCCAAGATGTATGTATTTGGAGGTTGGGTGCCTTTGATTGCTGAAGATGCTCAGATATCTGCTCATGAAAAAGAATGGAAATGTACCAACAGTCTTGCTAGTTTAAATCTCGGTAATTCTGTTTTTTTGTCGATTTTTCATAAAGATACAAAACAAGTATTTTTCAAATTTAAGGTGCGGGACAATGATTTTCTTTTATTTTTAATAAAAATACCAAAAAGAGATTTCAAAAATCCCCCCTCCCTCCAATTGTTGCCCATGTTTCTGTCACTATTGTTGTAAACTATTAATCGTAGGGATTTGCCAAAGCTACCCCTAATTCATGCTAATTGATTAATTGCCACCTAGAGCTGTAGAGCTACCTAAATTAATGCTCCTCCCCCCCCCAAAAAAAAAAACAAAAGAAGAAATTGGCCAAAGAGCCTCATGGTGTCGAAAATTGTGAAAATTATTCTTGTTTTTCTGAAGATTGACCCGTAAAAAAAAGTATTGTGCGAGCAAACATATCTTATTGCTTAATTAATTAGTTAATTCAAAGTTAACTGATTAAAATTTTATCAAAATTTAAATGAATTTTTAGTAATTTTATTTAGTATTTTAAGTTTAGTTACTAGAACAAGTTTTATTAGATTCAATTATTTATTAGATACAAGAACAATTTTTAGTTTTATTAGAACAAGAGTATGAGAGCAAACATGTCTTGCTGCCCAGAAACTCATTCTGAAACTCAGAATGAGAGAAACTCATTCTGAGTTTCTCTTTCTGAGTCACATTCTCAGAAACCCAATGACCTTCGGCTTTTCAGCAGGCTTTTCTAACATGCGTTAGAGTTCGAGAGCTTGGCTCAATATATGACCATAGCACCAGATCATCAGCATATTGTAGATTCGGGTCTACGAATCTATTTTAAGTTTAGTTACTAGAACAAGTTTTATTAGATTCAATTATTTATTAGATACAAGAACAATTTTTAGTTTTATTAGAACAAGAGTATGAGAGCAAACATGTCTTGCTGCCCAGAAACTCATTCTGAAACTCAGAATGAGAGAAACTCATTCTGAGTTTCTCTTTCTGAGTCACATTCTCAGAAACCCAGAAAGTCATTCTGAGTTTCTCGAAACTATTTTAAAAGTGCTAAAATACTACGTTTTTGATGCTCAATTACCTCTGAGTATTTTCTCTTAGGGAAACAAATTGCTTATGACATCTTTTGCATAGAATATTGATCAATAGTGAAAAAAATATATCATGCAACGAAACACGTTGGCTTTAAATATAATCAGGCAACTTCTTCCTTTTTATGCTGGAGATAGAGATATTAAGTTTCAATGAAACTTATATCATTCGAAAGTGTGAATTTTGTTTTTTTCGATTAAATGGAACATAATTTCCTTTTTAAAGTTCAGCAAAGGGCGGTCCCTAAAAATGTTTTAGCATACCTGCTAGGAAAACGTTAAAATCAGCTCAGTGGAAGTATCATTCGAACATTCTTGCTGCTTTGTCAGTTCCCTGTGGTGCTATCCGCTTTGATTGAAAACCTTTCCGACACTGGACTGAAAAATTTCATTGCCTTAGCTATACAATATTATAGTTAAACCACAGATACTCGATAGCTCTCGATGGTGAGTGCTATTAGGGAACTCTTCCTTGGGAGAGTTCGCTAATGGGTCCTTAGTCTTTTAAGTAATCAGCCAGCACTAACGCGCACAAAATGATTTTATCCTTTAGAATCCCTTAAGAAAAAAAAAACATCTTGAAATCTTGAATCGTGTCAGAATCGAGACACGGAAGAGGAATTGAGCTTATGATTGGAGTCGTGAAAATTTTTAGCGTCGTCCCACTACTAGTATTTATAATTTTTTTAGTTTCTCAGTTCTGCTATGATGCGTTAATTTTGTATTCATAATGTCAATAAAAAAAATCATGTTTGGGGCTCTATTGAGCCTTCAAACGTTTGGGCTCTATCACGTTTGGTGGCTCTATTGAGCCACCAAATCAAGAGCCTCTGTGCATGATTTAAAAAAAGGCAGTGTGACTAAGAAAAAAAGAATTTTTACTTTGTATTTTAAGGGTTTAACCAGCTTTTCGTTCTCTTAGAAACCATGACTTGGGAAAGACTAGCACTAGACACATCCGAGGAAAACACTCCACGTGCTCGAGCTGGACACTCTGCTGTAGGTGCTCAAAGTCGAATTTATATTTGGTCTGGAAGAGATGGATACAGAAAAGCCTGGAATAATCAAGTGGGTTTACTCTTGTTGAGTTGTCATTTTCCTCTTTCGGTTTTGTGCTCATTTATCTCACATAGTTCATCGGTTTTATGTTTCTCCCTTTAGTCAGTCTAAGACGAAGCATTATTATCAAGCACTGCAGGAGGTATAACGTAAATGCTTAAGAATAGGCATGTGTTGAGGAATTCGTTTCGGAGAGGGAGAGGTATTCGAAATATCGCCGAAAAGATATATTAAAGAGATGAGGAAAATATGGGGATCAATCAAACTTTTGAGATTTATGGGTTGGGGCGTGGGTCTGGAGTAGGGCCCGACCAATATGGATTTTTGGGGTCCGATACCGATATATCGGTATTGTACTGATACGATATCGTATAATTTGCCGATAAATTTTCCTCTGAAAAAAACTTTACCTGAAGTTTAACCGCTGCATTCTCTGCCCATATTCATACTCACATTTCTCCCTGGTCTATTACACATAAAAGAACGGGCTCAGTAATTCACTGTAGATTCCAGATAATGCAAAAAAGGATTATTTAGAAAAGACTTAGAAAAGTAATTAAATCAAATAAACTTCTAGGGTGAACAGTCCTCAATAAGGCCAGTCCAACTGGGGCAAGTTGTAATGCAGGAAACACAACTTTTCAGAATTTTCTCCTTTCAGAGACCTTCGTTTGTCATCATAAATGTTCCCATCTGTGCTGAAAACTCTTTTACTTGAGATAGAAGACGATGAACAGCAGAGGTACTTCCTAGCAAGCTGTGTCAGTCTCTTGAAACGACTGCTGTTATTTCTCCACCACTCTAACAGACCGCCCTGTCAATGACAGTCTCACTCATATACCTTTTCAGTTCCTGATCAATATTATCTGCTGACTCCTCTTCCTCAGCTGTTGAAGTTGCCAGTATGTCATCAAACATGGAGTCAACCAAACTTGCTGTGCATATTCTCTTTCGATTTGGGTTTCCCTCCTCTTCTGTTGCAGTGGCTAATTTTCTTTTTCCAATGTCTGACTCCGTGTTTCCTTTTTTTGGCCACCTCTTAGCGTTACCGAGTGTTTTTTTTTTATTTAGAGGGTCGGTGCTTGTACCTGGTATACAGGAGACATACAAGAACAACTCTGGTTGTACGTTCTTGAATTCACCATACATTCGAACATTGCTGCAACAGGTGTGTATTAACAAGTTTTGGCAACAAATATACTTAGACTTCATTTGACTCACCTCTCCTGCTTTCTCCAGCATAGTCAGGTTTAGCTGATGGCTCCGTCCCCAAGGACTGTACAAGCAAAAACTGCCTGAGGAAATCTGGTGCCATCTTCTGGATAAGCCAAGCATTAAAAAAAAACGGCCGATATCCAATGTTTTTTTTCCGATATCCGATAATATCACGGACCCTTATATCGACCCCATAATATATCGGTTGGGCCCAAGTCTGAAGTCCCCCTTTGATTATGGGTCTGCGAAACGACATATGCAAAAATGGGAGGTCCCATCCTCTACTGCCTCTCTGTTCCTCACCTAGTGGGTTTGCCTTCTGTATCCACTCTATGAGGACTCGTCTCCAGCTTTGTATTTGGACCACTTTTAAATCGTCAAGGCTTAATTGAAACAAAAGTGCTGTCAATGATGCATTGACTAAATGCTTTTTGAAAAGGTGCATAATAGAGAGTTTTTATTTTGTTTTGTTAGCTGTTTGAATTTCATTTGTCATCGGGTATAATTTTTGCATGACGCAATAGATGCCAAAAAACATCTTTTCCAGCTTTTTCACAGTAATTAAACTTTTGCTTTAATTAATGTTATATTATATTATTGTTTTATTGTTACAAAGTTCTCTAATAACCAGGCATGTTCCATTGCTTATATCCTCTGAAATAGCTAAATTATGCATTAGCATAATTATCGTGGTATTCTTTAGTTTTGAGTCTTACAGCGGCAAATCAACAGTTTCAATTGAATCAAGAAATTCTGGTATGAATTCAAGTCATTCTTCCTGTTTATCCTTCACAGATGCTAAAATAAGACGTTGCTTCATTCCATTGTAATTCTGATTTGTCCTATAACTGCAGATTTCGTTGTGCAGCATTTTTGTTTACAATTTAATGTGATTTCTGCAATCACTTATTCCATGTCTTTTGCTTTAGCTATTCGGAATCGTTCGTCATCTTGTATATTTTGCTTTAATTACGTTGCTCCTCCTTCCTTTTTATCCTTTACGCTAAAATAAAGCGTTCCTTCATTCCATTGTAATTTTGAGAAGTCTGCCACAAATTTGATTCCTCCTCCCTAATTATCTTTCACATTGCATTTTCGATTGGTTTTCTAACCGGAGATATCGTTATGTAATTTATGCTACATAACAACTATGTGATTTGTTGCTGTTTCTTGTTCCATGTTTTTTCCTTCAGCTGTTCAGAGTCATTTCGTGTAATTTTGCAAACCAATTCATTTGTAAATTGTGGAGCTGACTATGCAATTCGACCATGGAAGCAGCAATCTCCAAATGAAACACCTTTGTTTGTTACTTCTCCTCTGGGGAAATCGAGGGCTCACCTCGAATACATTGAAAGTTAAAGGGTCCTAATGACTTGTAATTAACATCTGTGTGGTTTATGGCATCTTTGGGATTGTACTGACTTTTGTGGCATAGCTTGTTGGCGTCGAAGATTGTGACGGCGTTGTTCTTCTAACCGAATATTTTTTTTTTGTTTCAGTTTCCTTTTTGACTCATTCTGATTCTTCCTGTCACCTCTGTCTTTTTGACATCTAACTGCATGTGTCTTTGTCCTTCACTTTCATTTTGGCTCATTCTGATTCTCGCTGTCGTTTATCTTCTAGCCGCATATTTCTTTGTGCTTCAATCTTGTTTTTGATTCATTGTGATCCTCGTTGTCGTAAGTCTTCTAGTCCCATATTTAGTTGTTCTCCATTTTGGATTTTATTACTTCAGACATTTTTTCAATGTCCTTTGCTTCAGCTACTCGAATTAGTCTTGTCTCATTTGATGGTCCTGGTTGTTCATTTTCATCCATTGTGAATTTACGTTTTTTGGGTCGTTGTATTGGTCTTATTCCTCTTATCACGTTTTTGTATATATTCATACACAATTATTGCTCGTTTAAAGAGAGTAGATTGCCGTTACTTATTCCATGCCTTTTTCTTTAGCTGTTTAGAGTCATTTGCCATCTTTACTAATTTTGATTGTGTCATATGTTTGCTTTTGTCTGAAGATTTAGAACACTTTATGTGGTATTGTAAAGAACTGAAGGCACTTATTTAAATTTTTATAAAGGGAAATTTTTGGGAGGGATGTCAGGTATAGAAGTTGTTTAGAAAATAAAATAGGAAGTAGTTGCAAAGTGGATATTAAAAATTTTGAAAAATTTGAAAGTGTGGGGATGAGACATAGGGAGGGTTTTCTATCGTTGTGTTATTTTCAAAAGTGTTTGAATTTATTATGTTTTATGTGTTTTGTTACATTTGTAATATCCATGGCTCATTGGGCTTTTGTGAGAAATATATCTATCAGTCTATACTAACGGTAATGGTATGAACATTCCTGGGGGGGGGGGATGATGTCTAACAGCACAATTCTTAGTCCTTCACTTCATTTTTGACACATTCTGATACTCGCTATCGCTTGTAATACTCGCTGCCGCTTATCTTCTAACCGCATATCTCTTTCTTCTCATTGTAGCGTATATTTAACCGCATATTCTTTTGTTCTTCACTTTCATTTTGCCTTTTTAACGTATGTAAATATGACGTGAATCATATGATTTTTTTTTCCATGATTAAGGTTCTAAGCGATTTTTCTGTAACTCGTGACTTAGCTGGTTATTTTGAGGCCAGAAAATACCAGGGTGCCAATTTTTGCCAAAAATTTATGGAGCCGTTTTCGAGAAAAAATGCATAAATATATAAATAAATTATTATTGCTCGTTTAAAGAGAGTAGATAGATACAATATAGCTATTGTAGCTGCTGGTAGTGATGGTGATGCATGTCTAAGGACAGTAATGCCCTATTGATTGAACAATCAATATATTCAGACAATTAATCATCTTTATTAAGCAGCATTTATCAGACGATCATACAAATAAATCTGATATGTAATCACAAGGAAATTTATGATTAGTTACTGAGTAACATTAAGTTTTCGAGAAATTTTTGTTTCCAAAGAAAAATTAGTTTTTTTCAATTATGAATAAGCATAAGGATAAATAGTTTTCTCTCATTCTTGACTTGATAAAACTCCGCTAAAAGATTTCAATACAAATGATGGGACAAAAATATTATTTGAAAGGATTTTAAAATGCTTGAAACAGTTGAAGGGATATGATAATCTGGTTAAGAGAAACATGTTGCAATTAAAAGCAATATTTTAATTGTTTAATTGTAGTTTCTATATATCCTAGGGCTGTATCCTGGATCATTGGGAGGGGGGAGGGTGAGGCGCATCGTTAGAAAAGCGACTACGATATTTTGGAAAGAGCATAAAATACGGAAACCAATGTGTATTACTTTTAGTTTATGAGTGTACCAGTTGCAGGGGTTAAATTGAATGGGAGTTGACTTAAACGGGATTGGAAGAGGGTTACAGT
This sequence comes from Artemia sinica, assembly GCA_027921565.1. Taxonomy (NCBI): domain Eukaryota; kingdom Metazoa; phylum Arthropoda; class Branchiopoda; order Anostraca; family Artemiidae; genus Artemia; species Artemia sinica. Next base: position 50,116,065 of record CM051264.1, read on the forward strand.
TATACGGAAACTACTGGAAATATAATGGGTTCTGTGGTACTTTCCCTGTATATGTATGATAATGTACGTGTAACTATTCCAGACCCAGGGAGGATTGACAGAATTCTCCTCCAACATCGACTCAAACAATATCCCTCGGAATTCCGAAAAGATAAACTAATTGTACTTTTTGAGGTATTAGATCCTCCCCCCCTCTAAGTTAACCCCGCTGATTAACCCTTCTCCCTACAGGTGATGCTTATTTTTTTATGATTGTATTTTATCGTTAACTTTTCTTGCAGGTTTGTTGCAAAGACCTATGGTTTCTAGAAACAGAAAAACCGGCCACTCCAGGGAGAGTCCAACTTGTCCGTGCATCCACTAATGCCCTTGAGGTTTCTTGGGGAGGAGTCCCTAATGCTGAAGGTTACATTCTTCAAGTGCAGAAATATGAAGTACAACCAGCTGCTCAGACAGCTGCTGCTGCCGCTATATCAGGTCCTGTGACAGCAGAACCAAGTCCACCTCTTGCTCCTAAGCCAATTGCTTCCCCACAGATCCCAGTCTCGCCAAGAATGGGTATGATGACGCGACCTACAGCTCCAATGCCTGTCAGAGGTAAATTAATTAATTAATTAATCTTATTCAATTATGTAAATAAAAAATAATTAGTTAATCTGATTTAAATTTACTTATATTTTGTTTTGCTACTGGCAAATCTGACCTTGCATGACTAATTTTAAAAATTGAGCCAAAATACAGACTTTTATTTCTTATGTTCACATACTTAGATGTTTTGTTTGATTTTCTTTTCTTTATTTTCCCACTGGGAAAGCTGGCCTTGCTATACAAGGGCCTGCTTGAGCGTAATTTGGGACTTAGAGCCATTTCATGGTCTTTCCCCAAATTTTTACCATGTTGATAACTCTGTTTTTTATTAAGTGGTAAATAGTTCCTTTACTGTTCCCATTTTGCCTTTACTATTTTAATATTTAGGTTTCTATGGGCTGGAATTCGTTCTTTACTCTTAAGATTTTAGGATAACTTCAATTAACACCTCTATAAGAAAAATTATTAGAGTGAGTCTGGTAATTATAGAGGCATTAGCGCAGTGGTAGCTTGCAACCTAATAAGAGACGATCATGTCCCATCATTTTTGCAGCTCTAGCTGCAATATATTATAGTAAAGAACAAACTCTAGCCCATAGTGGTTGAAATATTAAAATAAATCATCATTTGCATGATGATGCAAAACATCATGGTTGCAGCTGTAGGTGTAATCTATTAAAATTATATTGGTTAAAATTATCCTTTGGCTTGAAAAACAAGGAAAGTGGCTGAAACCATTTCCGTAGTGGCTACAACCAGATATTCCGTATCGAAAGCATTTTATTTCCATTTTTTTCTTCTCCGTAGCTAGCAAGGCACTCGAGCAACATAGAAAGTTTTTTAATGGCTCATTTTAAAGGAAATTACTACTTGTAATACTTTTTGTAATTAACGAAAAATTAGTCTTTAAAATAAACTTGATATTTACGAGAAACCTTATTTTGATATGCATGATCATGGTTGCAGCGATACGACCATTACGGCCTATAGTAACCAACCAAAATAGAATAAAAACAACAACTAAAAATGGTGTCAGATCGAATCAGAAAATAAATCATATAAAATACAATAATAATTTTTAGAGTTTTAACGACAATTCTACCTTCTGAATTGAAAGTACATAAAGTTACATACAGGATCGATATAGGCCAATATAAATGGGGATTATATAAGTTTCATTGGTAACATGATTGTAGAGATAGCTGCAACCTAGTTACACTAAAGAGCAAACTCTAGCCCAATTTAAATGAAATATTAAAATAAATCGTCATATGCATGTTGGTGCAACGCACTTAAATTTTGGAAAGATGTAACATACAGGAAGGTACCTGAGAGAGTCTTTGGGAGCAGAACCATTAATAGGCTTATAAAAACAAGTCTGGATCCCCATAATATAGCAAGCATGTTGCCTAAAGTCAATTATACACTTCTTTAACGTAATTCAGCTTTTCAACACTTATCATTTTGGGTGTTAAGATGATACACAAAATGATACCAATTTTACAATATTAATTACAGCTTATTACGAGCTATCATATTTTACTTAAGTCCCATACATCCTCATGGGACGTCTTCGGGCCACTCCTTCCAGAATCTGATGAACTAGGGTTTGATATGCTTTTCTGTCAAGCGCAGTTCGGGATAGTTGGGCAATGCGTTGTCGGTCAAAGTTTACGATCTACCTTTTGCGCGGTCTTCCCCGTGGTCGAAGTCCTTCAGTTGTCCCTTCAAGCGCGATCTTGGGCAGGCGTTCGGAATTCATTCGCTTTACATGGCCGAACCAGCGCAGCCGCTGTTTTCGGATTTTGTTCAGGATAGTGTCTTGCGACTTCAGCCGTCTTCGGACTTCTTTGTTTGTGACATGGTCAGTATATCTGATCTTGGCTATCCGGCGCAGACATCTCATTTCGAATGCAAGGAGGTTGCACTCGTTTTCAGCTTTTAATGTCCAGGTTTCATACCCATACAGAGCAATGGGTATGATCAGACTGTTGAATAGATGCACTTTCAGGTGGTTCGAAAAGTTGGCTAGATTTCCAGATCTTTGATAGTATTTTGAAGCTAGAGCTGGCAAGACCGAGGCGGCGTTTAATGTCGACAGTGTGGCTGTTGTCAGCCGTCAAAAGACTGCCGAGGTAAAGGAATTTATTGACTGTTGCCACTTGTTCACCGTCTATTACTATGGGGGGGGGGGGGGTTTGTTATCTCCTGTCATGATGTGACCATGATTTTGGTCTTGTTTGCGGGGGGGGGGCAAAATAGGTTGATCCAAAAAAATATCTTAGGGGGGGGGGCAAAATAGGTTGATCCGATAAACTTGCGTTAGGAGCAAGTTTAATTAACGCAAACTTGAGTTAATTAAGTAAATTACACTACTTTAGACTACGCTAGGGGGGACGTGTGTCCCCATTCCCCCCCTGGATCCGCCACTGTGTTTGCGTTAATCTGCATACCAAACGGCGGCGTTGCTTGGGAGATATAGTCAGCCTGACTCTGAAGTTTTTGGGCGTAGTGGACTGCAGGTCGATATCATCCGCATATGCTAGTTTGTCAATTAGGATTCCTCCTATTGTGGCTCCCTATTCGACGGGTATCAGGGAGAGGATGGCATGCAGAAACAGGTTAAACAAGTGCGGCGAGAGGATGCATCCTTGCAGGACTCCGGAAGTTGTTGGAAATTCACCAGAGAGCCCACCAGTGGTTAGTATTTGACTTTTGAATTGGTTGTACATGTCCTCAGTGATTCTGACTATTTCATCTGGGACACCGTAGTGTCTTAGAATATGCCAAGCCTTTCCTCCATATTAGGTCAAAGGCCTGTCGGAAGTCAATAAAGAGCTGATAGAGGTCTCTGTTAAACTCGATGAACCGTTCCATCAGCTGACGCACAGTAAAGATTTGGCCAATAGTTGATCGTCCCGATCGAAAGCCAGCTTTATACTCGCCAAGAATGGAGGCGGTGATTGCTTGAATTCTGCGGAGCAGGATCTTGGTCAGGATTCTGGTTTGGTGGCTTGTGAGGTTGATGGACCGGTAGTTGTCACATTCTTTCTTCGAGCCTTTTTTGTGTATAGGAACTATTGCTGCCTTGCACCACTTCTGCGGGACGTGTCAAGTAAACCAGATGGCTGATACAAGACTGCGGTATAGGTTGACAACATCTTCTGAACCAACATTAATCAGCTCAGCAGTGACACCGTCTGGCCCAAGAGCTTTGCCTCGCTTTAGAGATTCTACGGCCGCTTTTGTCTCGCTTCTAAGTGAGGGTGGAGGGGGGTCTTGATCTATGATCGGGAAGGAGTTTAGGACATCTGGGTCGGTCATTACTTCAGGGTTCAGTTTCTCCTCGAAGTATTCCTTCCATCGTTCGAGCTTCATCTTGGCATCATTGATGTGGTTCCCCTGCTTGTCTAGGATTACGGGCGTTGAGGGATCTTTTTTTGAAGGATAGCTCGCTGACTGTTTTGAAGAGCTTGTGGCTGTTGCCTTTCATGAGCTGAGTTTCATAGTCCTTGTACTTTTCGGCGATATGGATGCGGAATGCCTTCCTGATTTCACGCTCAACTTTTCATTTGAGATGTTTGTAGGTATCTCGGCTGTTTCGGTCAGATTTGTTGTTATGTAGGCGTTTCTGGTCACATAATCGATTTATTTCATCAATGATCCAAGGCTTTTCATCACCTTCATGATGGAATTCTGAATCTTCATGGCTCCTGGAGTGGATTTTTGTTAAGAACGATGATTTGTTTGAAGATTAAAAAAATTTTGTCCAGCCACCTGAAATATCAAACGTGACAAGACCAAGAGGACCACCCGAAAAATGTAAATTCACGTTGCTTAAAATGAAGAACCTGGACCATCAAATGTGACAAGACCAATCCGAGCTGCTAAAGCAAAGGACATTGAAAAAATGGCTGAAGTAATGAAAATGGAAAACAAAGATATATGCGGTTAGAAGATATGTGACAACGAGGATCGCAAAGAATCAAAACCAAAGGGAAGAGCAAAGAAATATGTAATTAGAAGACAAGCGACAGTGATTATCACAAAGAATCAAAAACATAAGCGAAGAATAAAGAAGTATGTGGTTAGAAGCCAACAGTCGATAAAACAAAGTATTTTTAACTATTAGCTCCCGAGGCAACTGTCTGACTTCACCTACAGTTAATAGAGTTAAAGCAGAAAATGCAAAAGGATGTTTTCTTTTCCAATAAATTTTTGGGGGAGGATGTAAGTATCAGAGACACTCCTCCCTTTGTGTAGGTGTTGATATGACAGGATTATTGATTCTGATACCTTTTTTGCTCATTGGACTCACTGTTCTAAAGCACAGGGTGGCTGGTCCTTATTGCACTCTCTGGCTGAAGGGCCATGAGACTGGGATCAACAGCACTGGTTTGGACTAGAGTGTCTTGTGCAGCATCCTTAACTTTTTTTTTATTTACTGTTCTATCTTGTGCATTGTTTTGAAATATTAATTTACACCTTTTTCACAGCTGCCGCAAGTCCCAGCCAAGTCCTACGAATTAGGACTCCAGTAAACGCTGTTGCCACTCAGGCCGTTCAGGTTATAGGCTCTACTTCGGGACCAGTTGTAAGGTTGATATCACCAAATGCTGCACAAACTGGTGTTGTTCGTGTTGCCTCTCAGACTCCAGTACGCCCCGGTGTTTCAACCCAAGGAATTGTCAGAACTCAATCTCCAGGTAAATTTTCTGTTATTTTCCTCCAAAATGTCTAGATTTCATATGTCTAATAATAATATGTCTAAGTAATAATATGTCATAATAGTATATGTCTAATAATAATTATTTATTATTCAAATTTCAATAATTTATATAATAAAAATAGCTTTATTTGTTAACATAATTGAGTTAACATCATAGCCTAGAATTACATCTGTCAGGAACGAAGGCCGGAGCATCGCCTGAGTGAAGCATGTGTAAACTGCAAGAACTGAAACCTATGCTAATTGTAGGGCTCAGCTAGCATTATCATATGCATATTATCATAAACAAAGGTTTAGCCCATGTAGGTGTCATGGTTTGAAAGAGAGAGGGTAATAAACTATTTGCAATTGTTAAATCAACCAAATTTTAGCCCATGTAGGTGTCATGGTTTAGAAAAAGTGGGGGGGGGGTATACTATTCGCTATTATTAAATCAACAATTAAGAGTTCTATGTTTTCAATTAGTATTTATATTGCTTACAGTTTTAAGAATCGGCAAAACTCAGTTGATCTTCCCCATGAGTTCCCCATGGTTGCTTGTTTTCTTTATTGATTTTTAATTTCTTTGTTATTTTGCTTCTCTTTATGTTGGTCTTGTTTTTCTGTGTGTATTGCAAGTTTTATTATTAGTCTCGTTAATATCACTTAACAGTTTCTTATATAAACCCCCATATTATATACCGTCCTAAAGTATATCGAAGATCAAGATAATATTTAAGGTTGTTGGTTTTTTAGGGGGACTGCCAATTCTTTCTTGAGCAGTGACCTTGTATTCGGCCGTCCGAAGGTAAAAACGCGTATATACATGAGGCCACTTTCTGAATTACATATTATATACCACTGAATTCAGCTTAAAGACGTCATTCCAATGGTATATGCAAGAATGCCCTTATGCAATCCTTTGCAAATTGAAGCTTTGTCTTCGAAAGATATGTAATTTTGTAATAGGTATTTTGGACCGATATCGGTTTCAATCTTTGAATCAATCTTCGATATCGGTTTATATCTTTTTAGGCACTCCGGTTCGAATAACAACACCTGGTGGCACTATTGTACGTCCTGGCACACCGCAAGCACTTCAGGCTAAGCAAATAATAGTGCAGAACGCTGGTCCACGAATTCAAGCGTCGCCAGCCGGTGGGCATATCATTCGTATGGTTAAAACTGGTCAGCCTATGGTAAGTCCTCGTAACTGCATTTTTCGACAAACTGATACTTAAAGGTCATGATACTTAAAGGTCTTGATTTTGTAGCTGTATAATTTTAGGGGTTCTAAAAGGGCTTAGGGGTTCTAAAAGGGCTTAAGGTTACGCCCTAACCTTGGAAAGAGTTCTTAGTAATTTTATATAGATTCACCTATCAGTTATACAGTATTTTCAAGCCAACCAGTTCAATGATTAGTTTAGCAGTGCTGGATAAAACTATCTCTCAAACTGTAAAATAGTCATGAGAAAATGGGTTTAGTGCTCACGCTTTAATGATGGTGCATTTGAATCAGAAATAATAGATAAGATGGTTATTTATAAAAAAATAACGAAACAGTGGAGTACGATGAAAAAAAAATAAGAAAAAATATCAAATAAACTATGCATGCAACACTTCAATTTTAATTCTAAAAACATTGCACAGATAGAAAAGAAAACTGTTAAATCATAATCAACATATGATATTAAGGGAAAAAGTAAAAAAGAAAAAATAGGACTGGAGGCTATGAGATTTTTAGCTTTGTGACCTTTTTTAGGCTCAGACAACGAAATAAGGGTGCTTCAATGCTTGAATAATTGTTAATGAGGTTTTAATTGCGGGTTCGTTGTAAGGGTTGCGTGAGACTTAGGGTATTTGAATTGGAGGTGTAATGGAGGTTTTTTTTTTTTTCGCTATTTTTTATTCTATAATTTGATGTCCTGTTTTCTAAATAAAATTAAAAAAGGTACTATATTTTGTATAGAAATATTTCTATACAGGGGACCTAGCAATAAAAATAAGCGATCAAAATAAAATAAATTAGTAACTAATGTTGGATAGTAGTAGTATTAGTATGACGGCACTAGACCCTTAAGGTCCAAACCGGCAGTGCTGATCTCCGTAATGTTGGATACCCCCTTTGTTAATAATTTATTTATGTCCAGAGAAATCTATGACAGTTTTTGTTCTTTGTTATATCACCTTAGGTTCTCTATAACTTTTAAATTTGATTTTCTTAATCCTTGGCTGGCGTATTCTACCAGCTCATGCGAGCACGTGCGTTTTGACGGACTAGATTTGTGACGCTGATGCATTTAATAGTTTATATGGTGTTACAAGTTTGACCCCAGGAAAGTGTGTTACCACAAGATTAAATGGCCTTGTTAGCTCCTCTAAGAATGCTATTTTTCTTATTTTTTAGTAGTTAATTAGTTCAATTTCCTTCCAAGAGTAAAAGAAAAAGCGATAAGCTGGACTTGAAAAGGCGTCCTTGTTTGGTTAATAAATATTGTGCTTGGATTTTGCTTATTTTAAAGACATTATGCCAGTATTTATGTATGGTTTGTTCCTTAGAATCATTATTATAACTTTCCGTGCTCGGCTGTTTTTGCTAAACAATGGGCCAAAATCTAAGGGTTTATATGTTATTATCAGCCAATTTTAGTTAGTGATAGGCCTTCATGTTTCACTGGCTCTTGCTAGCAATAACTAACAATAAACAGCTAGTTTCTGTAACTGAGAATTAGTAAAACTTATTTAAAACTGATAAACTGCTCGAAGCTTAGTTGTAAGAAATCACCAAAACCATCTAGTGTTGACAACTTTGCCCCTCCTTTTTTAAAAGCCTTTTTCAAGCTGCCAAAGATTTTTTAACCCTATTGTAGCACTGGGAATTGATGTTCTGTTTGGTAATACTGGGCCCATGGTTCGATTCCCGCTATATGTTTTTTTTTTTATCTAAGCTGCTGCATACTTGTCTTCTCTGGTACTTTTAAATGTTGATGAAGGTAAAGAAAATAAGAATTTCGTCACTAGTAGTCCTGCCAGATTAAAATCAACCAGCCTATTTGAATTTCCAAAATGTTCTGAAGTGTTTTTTGTTCTTTTTTTTGTCTATTTTCTTTATAGTCTTAACACGGTAGGTTAATAAAATTTTCGAATTGAATTCTCAACCTAAGACTAATTTCTGCAGACTGGAGTTTGACCTATTGAAAAAATATTCGGAATAGTTTTTGGGAAAAGGTGACTAATTATCACCATATAGAAAACTTTCACCTTTACTCCTAAAAAATTGCAGGTGGGTTTATCAACTTTCTTTTAAAGTTTCTTTTTTGATACATTTGCCTCGGGCAACAGCGCTATCAGTGGAGCTAAAAGTTTCAAGCCCTGTCTTCATATTTTAAATAAAGTTTAATAGAGGCTTAATATAGCTTACAACAACGACGAGGGTTATATTAAATCAACAAAATAGAAATCAACCGTGAAAGGCCAGTATTTTTACACCATCTCCAGAGGTCTTTCTTGGAAGCACGTGAACAAAAAAAAATGATGAAGAGCAAAATAAATGCAAACGTAGGTAGTAAAACCAAGTGAGCGATAAAATGCCGTCCGTAAATCCTATTGGGTTATACGAAAAATTGTGTTATGTATTCGGAATTTTGAAACGGGAATTCAATGTACTCATATAAAACAATATTCTAAGAGCAAATATGAAAGCTATTAACATGAAACTCTAGCTTTTTTTTTCTTTTTTAAATGCAAGTTTTCATAAAAATTATAGGCCATTTCTTGCAAACAGATTCAAAATCCTTATTTTTAGTCTCTTTTAAAACTTTGAAAATATCATATATGTTCATCGGTTTTGGGCACAGCAGTATTGACACCCTCCCCCCCCCCCCCTCCCCCAAAAAAAGAATGACTAGCAACAACAACAAAAACGATTTACTTCTATCGTTTATGTATTGGCTTTTTAGGTTACTCAACAACGACCTGGGATTCCAAGGGTTGTGAATCCTGGTCAACAAGGAGTTACAAGAATGCTGCGCCCTACTGGAACCGTCATTCAAGGACATGGAGGAGCAAAACAAATTATTGTCCAACAGCCTCCTGGAGGTCAGTTTTAGTTTCTATTATTGCATCATTATTTTCTATAATCCGGAAGAGGATCATCCCTATTCCTTTTTTTTGGAAACAAAAAGTTCCCTCTCTTGAAGGTAAACCCAAAGAGTACTAGATATGAAATTATCTTCCATTCCCTAAAAAAGAACCGAAACATCCCTTAGGATTCCTCTTCTGATCTCGTCTGAAAAACAGTCTAAAAATTTAAATAAATTCAGGTTCATGCAATAATGATTTGTATATATTTATTAACATCTATTTTTTGGTATTTTTCATCAGTCCTTATGCTGTTTCATTGATCAGATGTAAAGATATACATATTAATTTTATACAAACTTTTAGGTAATGTATTCTAATGCTAATTTATCTTTTCACTTGACTTACTTTGACTTAGAGCTCCTGCTGGTGGTCCAGCGTAGAGAGAGATGTGACTCTTCGCCTCCATTCCGAACGGTCCTGCGCAAGCGTGACTACTTCTTAGAGATCAGCACCGATCATGGAGAGGTACTGGGTAAGGCTGTCCCTCTATCGGAATCGGTGTCATCCACGAGGGCGCTTCCAGCCATGTTCAAGGGGGATCAGAATTGAAAAGTGTGGTGGTGGGTGCTTCTGCTGGCATGTGAATTAAATGGCTGAACCACCGTAGGGTTCTTAGGGCGAGCTGACGAGAGTTGAGTTATCTTTTCAGTACATTATATACTATTTTTGGGAAAGTGGGGTTTATTTTTTTACCTTTATGAAGGTGGGTGGGGATGGGATATTGGGGAAATCCCCCTTCCTTACTTTGGAATATTGGGACACAGAAATGCACTCTTATCCTTTGATCTTTTTTCCTTTTAAAAACATTTGCGTGTAGACCAATGGTCTCTTTAGCGCAGGTACTGATTTCCTTCGGACTGGGTTGCTATGCGTGGTTAAAGGAAAATCATTGGGTGCCAGATTTCTCCGCGTACCCATTTGTATCTATGCCAACTAAGGCTTGGTTTACCGAGTTTCACTGCTGAGCCCCCCATCCCAAACTAAATAATAAATAACTAGGACTTGAACACCTGCTCCATAGGACATAGGATTTCAAATTCAGCGTTACAACCCCTCGGCTGGGACGACTTTGGTCTGATATGCTAAAATCATTGCGCAGAAGCAGTTCACCACTCAAACAATTGACGATTGCATTTTCTATTCAGTAGTTTAAGCAGCGTTAGAATAACACGTTTAGAGTTTTCCTTTAAAAATGATCTAAACTGGCTTAAAAAATAGGAAAGCTTTCTTTTTTCAGGGATTTTAAACCGACTTTTGAAGTATTTTTCAACCAGGAAAAAAAACCTAAGAAAATTAAAGAAAATGTTGTTCGTATATTTTAGTCACCTTCTGGCTTCTTTTCTTTTTAATCTGAAAATATGCAAAGTGAATTTTAGTGACGTAGTTCGGTTGGTTAATAAAGCTGAATCCCTGTTGCCGAATTAGAGCAAAAAAAATTGTATGTTGAAAACAGGCACTTGCGTGTTATAGCCACCAAACCAAAGAAGTGAAGTTAATACTAATGAAATACATCATAATATGATGAAAATATAGTACTTAAGCTTGTTGACTAGCTTAATTGTAATTTTTTTTTTTTTAAAGGTCAACCTAGAGCAGCAACACCAATTCGTCCAGGCATGCGTCCTCAAACATCAATCCAAGGTCAAGGGACAAGACAAGCTATTGTTATGTCGCGTACGCAAGGATCCCAAGGTCACATTGTTGTAGTAACTAATCCTCAAGGGATGAAGGTTGCGACCCCTGGCTCTGTTACTACTCAATCTGGTATGTTCCTCTTCCTCTTCTTCACTTTTATACATATATTTTCAAACTGTAATATTTTTTTTCTAGGACCAATCTACTTGAGCTATTTACAAGTCTTCCTTGCTTATATATCGCCACACTGGAATGAAACTATCCTACATCCAAAAAAGGAAAAAACTGATTAGGTGTCTGTCTTGTGCGAAATTATGTGCTGAATCTGGACTTGCAGTTCGAATTGGCACCACGCCACTAGATGTCTTTCAAATTGCATTTTTCTATCATACCCTATGTTGCAAAGTTGCTTCTCAAGTCCTTATTTGAACTTAAAATAGGTTCAAGCAGTAGATTTTGATCAACTCTAAGAAACTCTATAGTTCGGTTGTTCCCCTATAACCCTTTTTTGAAGTACTGGTCCCCTGAAAAGTAGCGGTTTTGAACGTAGGATAGTTTCATTCCAATGCAGTATATATATATATATATATATATATATATATATATATATATATATATATATATATATATATATATATATATATATATATATATATATATATATATATATATATATATATATATATATATATAATAATAATAATAATAATAATAATAATAATTTATTTATGCCCGCTCATGAACAAAAAATGACAAGCGGAGTACAAAGAGAGAAAAGGGAAAAAAGCAAAGAAACTACAACAATCAAAATCATTCACACTATAATACCACACTAACTAATCAGCACAGTCATAAAGGGTGTGCACCGGCAATAACTCGGATCATTTTTCGAATGATATTTTTCTAGCCTGATTTTCCAGATCTGGCAGTACTTCGGTCGGGTCACGCAAATTATACGAGCTCAGGAGACAAGTGTTACGTTCGTATAACGGTAGACGCAGCAAAAAATTTCAGATACTTGCAATAAACTGATCGAAGTTTCATTTTTTCTGTTGCCGTTAACCAATCCCATAGCGGTGAGATATATAGAAGATGTGGCAATGCAATCTCTGAATAAAGTCGTAATAGCACTTTTCTATTGTAACTATACTTGAGTGCTGCTAACTTAGCATAACTAAATCGAATCGCGGTAGACACATTTTTGATAAGCAGGGTCCTAGAACTGATGATGCTAGAGCCATACGTAACACCAAGGTATTTAAGTTGATGCACCGAAAATATTTTCATTCCATTAATGATGACATAAGGCTCAATTCTAGATACTAGACTACGCGAGGGCGACCGCGGATAAATAACCATGAACTCTGTCTTTTGGGCATTCACTTTGAGACCTAAGCCATTGTACCCACCAATCAGCTGGTTGAGGTTAACCTGGAGGCTTGCAAGGTTACTTCTTATCATAAGCACATCATCAGCGTAACATAATAAACTAAAATCACAAAGTCCTAGGAAGAACCCTCCATATATATGCTTTGTTATTTACGAAGTAAGAACATTGAACATCACCGGACTAAGAGTTGATCCCTGTCGAAGCCCTCTAAAAAGCCTCATAGGACTAGATAATTCTTGACCCAGTTTAACCCGGATAAATGAATATCGATACCAATAAGAAAGGCAAGCTAATACATACGCGTTAACACCATTTTCCAACAAATTAATAAAAACTTGGGCTTGAATTACCGAGTCGAAGGTAGATATATTGACACTACACACAAACAGGGGGCTCCCCGAACTTCCTGCATTCGAGATAATACGCTTCAAAACCCGATGAGCAAACGCGCAGCTCAGATTTCGACGGAACCCAAACTGACGGTAATCTAAAGAGCATTTCAACACTATTTCCGGCAAAATAGTTCTTTCTAAAACTTTGCTGAGGGCTGTAGATACTGTTATGGGACGGTAACCAGAACATTCATTTGGGTTTTACATTTTTTTTGGGATATTACTCACAACACCCGCACAAAAGGATTTCGGGACCACTGCAGAATCTATGCACATTTGATACAGGAGTGTTAGATGTTCTAATAGTAGTGTAGAACCATTAGACAGATGTTCAGACGAGATTGTGTCAAATCCAGGAGCTTTCTTTCTCTTTAGCTGTTTAATAGCAACCTTAACATCAGCTTTCTTAACCTCAAATGAACTTCCCTTTTGAAGCAGGGGTTCTAGCACAAGGGAGAAACGTTGTGCCTCCGTTTTGCAAAAAATGCAATAACAAACCTTCACATGGAAAACATTTTCCCCAAAAGACACTCCCCACCCAGACACTGCCTGCCTTGTGCTGTTTCTGAACCCGTTCCTATCTTGTCCCCCATCTGTTGTTTTACCTCCAAGTATGAAAAAACCTTTGTCCCCTTCATTACTGAAACCGCTAGTTTTCCCTTCTTTTTTTCGGTACTGGTGATACCCAAGTTTTATGTTCATTTGATTCGATTAATTCTTTTGTTCCCTCCCCCTTTGTATATGTTCACTTTTAAACTTTTTAATGTATATTTTATTTCATTATTTTTTAGTTTTTTTTTTAGTTTTTACCTTTTTAACTTTCTAACATTTTGCCGCTTAATGTGTTTGACTAATGAATGATTTTGCCATTCTGATATTATTGTTTTTGGCATTGTTTTGCCAGTTTTTTAGTTGTGCTCTTTTTGGTTTTATGATTCCGAAATGCGAATTCGGGCCTTGTGATAGAAATTTTTTGAAATAAATATCTTATCTAAAAGCCTCAATAATTCACTTTGAATTCCAAAAATTTGGCCATTTACCTGATTTGTTTGATTTTTCTTTACCTTTTCTGATTAGTAGCTTCTGAGCACACAAAAGAAATGGCGGATATTTACGGAAGTGACAAATAAGAAAAAATTTGATACAAGAAGTCGGTTTAGTTACATAAACGCAAATACGTGAAAACTTTATTGAAAGAAGTGTAAGATATTTATTGGAATCGATTATTCAAATTCAAATTTCATTAGTGGGACGTTCTTGAAGTCACTGGATACAGGGCTGCAGATTGAGTTTGAAGTTTCTAGGAGGAATTAAAAGAATGTGTTGACAAAATCGTCCAGTATGCCAACAAGTGTGGACATATATGCAAGTTAAATAGCTAAATTTTCCAAGGTGTTGGCACGCGGCAGCGACAGCTTGGAGCCTCCCCCCTCCTCCCTGCCTTACAACACCCCTTCTCCCCCTAGTTACGCCCTTGACGGGATATCATGATTTTAACCGATTGAATTTTTAGTTCTTTTTTCCCCGCATTCCCAGCCATAGAGCCTTACGAGGGGGATAGTTGAAGTTTGATGATGAATGTTCTGTGTTTTGCGGTATTAATTAAATCTTATCGTTTGCGTTAGTTTTACCTGGGAATCGCGAGAATAATATTCCTCGTTCGGGCAATGGTATTTAGGTACTCTTCTATTAACCGCACTCTTTTATCACTCTTTTACTTGAGACGTGACAGTTACCGGGACAGATACATGAGAGATACCCGATGATAAAACAGTTGTTAGAGCGGAATTGAGTGAAATGGGTGAAACTGGGATATAAACAAAGGCAAGAACTGTATTTAACAGTCATAACAAACCATCGCATCACCAAACCGCAGGAGGCCAGCAGATCTGCACACACTTCATATTCCCCAGTGTCATCAAGGCTTTCACTCTTTATTTCTTCTTATACAGTTTTGTTTTTGACGATTGATGCTGGCCAAAAGGCTTTGTCTCTCCGGGTATTTCCCCAAAGTTGTGACCTATCTGCATCATTTCTTTTCACACCGGAAGACGAACAATTATCTTATTACGAACATTTTTATTAAGTTAATTAAAAAAACTTTTTTCCACAAATAAGTTTTTTCAAAGAAAAGTAAAGAACTCCATTGGACAAAAAATGAGCTAAAACAAAATCAAATAATCTACCAAGCGTGAAACTACCACAAATCAGCATCGATAAATAAATGAAACCCAAAACGAACAGAAATTATAATAAATAACCGAGTCAAACTCAAAACGAGCAGAAATTGACATAAGTTGGGCTCAAAACCCCTATGCCTTCCCAAGGCCAGAACATAATTTGCACTTTACTGAAAAAAAATATAAATGTGTTTACTTTTATAACTTTCATAAGTCAAATAATATTAACATTTTGATTACTAAATATCAGTATATGTATATTAAACTGGCAATGCACATTCATTTGTATTTTTTACAGTAAAGTGCAAATTTTGTTCTGGGCTTCGGAAGGCATAAGGGTTTTGACCCCAACTTATGTTAATTTCTGCTTGTTTTGAGTTTGACTCGGTTATTTATTGTAATTTATGTTAGTTTTGGGTTTCATTTATTTATCGATGCTGATTTGTGTTAGTTTCATGCTTGGTAGATTATTTGATTTTATTTTTGCTCATTCATTAGGGGGATGAGATAGCCATTTTGGTCTGCATAGTCGAGAATCTAATTAATATGTCTTTGAGGATGACTTAATCCCCCAAAGTTCCTGGGAGAAGGGCTGCAAGTTATAAACTTTGCCTATTGTTTACATATAGTTTTGTTTATTTGGAAGTATACAGGCGTTTTCAGGAGAAATTTTTTTCTGGTGGGGGGAGGGGGAGTTCGAGTAGGGTTACGGGGGAGAATTCATGGAGGATGTTTCCTTGGTGGAAGGGACATTTCTATGAAGGGGGCGCCGGATTTCCCAGCATTATTTAAAAAACGATCAGAAATTAAATTTAAAAAACTAAATTAAATTTAAAAGTTTTTTTCAACTGAAAGTGAGGAGCAACATTAAAACTTAAAACGAACAGAAATGATTACGTATATGAGGGGGTTCGCCCCCTAGTCAATACCTCGCTCTTTACGCTAAAGTTTTTTTTTAGTACTTTCAAAAGAGCTGTCTATTCTAATTAACCGGCCTTTGTGATTCAGGGGTTTGTGATTCGAACAAAATTCGAACTTTAGCGTAAAGAGCGAGGTATTGACTAGGGGGCGAACTCCCTAATATACGTAATAAAACATACGAATATAGAAATTAGTTACGTAAGTTAATTCTTAAGTTACGTCAGAACAAAATTTCGAGAAAGACATTTAGCCAAAAAAAGAAAAATAATGTGCAAATTTCGTTTTAATTATTCATGTACGGTGAGCCAAAATCAAAGCTGCATTAATTCAAAAACGTTCAGAAATTAAATAAAAAAAACACGTTTTTTTAACTGAAAGTAAGGAGCGACATTAAAACGTAAAACGAACAGAAATTATTCCGTATATGAAAGGGGTTGTCCCCTCCTCAACGCCTCGCTCTTTACGCTAAAGTTTGACTCTGTCTTACAACTTTATTTTTTAAAACAATAAAAAACTTTTAACAAGTTTTTTTAACTTCCAGTTAAAAAAAACTTCGTTTTTTTTATTTAATTTTCTCTAAAAGCTCGGAATTGTCAATAAACAAATTTCGTTTTGTCGACTCCTACATAACCATGTTCACAGCTTTTATACCTACGGGGGGGGAGGTTCTCCAAAATATATCACCAGACGATTTATAAAAAATATTAAGGGGGCTTGGAGGGAGAAACGAATTTTTACAAATCCGTGACCGGACTTTTTTAACATAGGGAGATGGTAGTATGCCCAATTTCCGAAAAAAAAACTAATGCACCGCTTTCGACTTAAACTTACAGATATATATATATATATATATATATAGCTTGTTATGGAAGATATATAGCATGTATATATATATATTAATAGCTTGTTATGGAAACATTGAAACACTTTTGTATGTAATTTTTAATAGCTGACTAGTATGCATGTATTTCACAGGTTTGACCTGACATAGGGTTACCATATAGATCTTATGGTAGAGGCGCCACCGTGCTGGGTAAAGAATGTAAGCCTCGAAACCCGTTAAGGCGGTGGTATTCTTCTGATGAGCCTAAATGGAAGGTTTTACTTGGAAATATTTTGCTAGATTTAAGGTGCTTTTGCGGGTAATTTTACAACGACTTACATTTATTGATGACAACTTTGCATGGATTTGGACTTTTCTATTGGTTGATGGTTTGGGTATACTGTTTGGTCCTAGGTAGTTGGATGGATGTGTAAGGTGAGAGCCTCGTTCAAGTGCACATTTGTCTCAATTGCTGGATTAGGACGACAGTTTTTTTTTTTTTTTTTTTTTTTTTTTTTTTTTTTTTTTTTTTTTTTTTTTTTTTTTTTTTTTTTTGCCAAGTAATTACCTCTTAAACATAATATATATATATATATATATATATATATATATATATATATATATATATATATATATATATATATATATATATATATATATATAATATATATATATATATATATATATATATATATATATATATAATATATATATATATATATATATATATATAATATATATAATGTTTTAGAGATAATTACTTGGCAAAAAAAAAGAGAGAGAGAAGGAGAAGAAGAAAAGGACTGTCATTCTAATCCAGTAATTGAGATAAATGTGCACTTGAACGAGGTTTTAACCTTACTCATCTATCCAATTACCTAGGACAAAACAGTATAACCGAACCATCAACCAAATCGAAATGTCCAAATCCATGCAAAGTCGTCATCAATAAATAGATATAATTATTGTTCGTTTAATAAGATAGGTAGCTGATACAACTTATTACTAAAGGGAGGTTAAAAATTGCTTGGTAATGATAATGCTGTGCTTGGGAAGTTAAACCTGTGTTACAATCAAACAGTCCGGGGTAACGAACTGTAAGTAAGGAGCAACCCGGCTCAATAGTAACCGAAACTCTAAAAAAACGGAATTTTGATACAAGTAGATACATCAAAAGAATCGGATTTTTATGCTGATTTAAAAAAAAATACGTTTCATCAAGTTTAGTCTTACCCATCAAAAGTTACGAGCCTGACAAAATTTGCCTTATTTTCGAAGAAAGGGGGAAACGACACCTAAAAGTGATAAAACTTTATCAAAATCAAACCATAAGATTCAGCGTAACAGAAAATCCTACTGTAGATGTTTCAAGCTCCTATTTGCAAAAATGAATTTTGTATTTTTTTTTTTTTTTTGCCAGAAGAAAGATCACGGATGCGTGTTTATTTGTTAGTTCGTTTTTTTTTTTTTTTTTTTTTTTTTTTTTTTTTTTTTTTTTTTTTTTTTTTTTTTTTCAGGGGTGATCGTATCGATCCAGTAGTCCTAGAATATCGTGAGAGGGCTCATTCGAATGGAAGTTAAAACTTCTAGTGCCCTTTTTAAGTGACCAAAAAAATTGGAGGGTAACTTGCCCCCTACCACGCTCATTTTTTTCCCGAAATCGCCCAATCAAAATTTTGAGATAGCCATTTTGTTCAGCATAGTCGAAAATCTAATAAATATGTCTTTGAGGATGACTTAATCCTCCACAGTTCCCACGGGAAGGGCTGCAAGTTATAAACTTTGCCCATTGTTTACATATAGTATTGGTTATTGGGAAGTATACATACATTTTCAGGAGGGATTTTTTTCTGGTGGGGGGGTCGGAGGAGGGGGTTAAGCGGGAGGAAGTTCCTTGAGGGAGGGGACATTTCTATGAAGGGGGTGTCGGATTTCCCAGCATTATTTAAAAAACGATCAGAAATTAAATAAAAAAAACAAGTTATTTCAACTGAAAGTAATGAGTAACATTAAAACTTAAAACAAACAGAAATTATTACGTATATGAGTGGGTTCGCCCCCTAGTCAATACCTCGCTCTTTACGCTAAAGGTTTTTTTAGTACTTTCAAAAGAGCTATTTATTCTAATTAAACGGACTTCGTGATTCGAACAAAATTCGAACTTTAGCGTAAAAAGCGAGGTATTGACAAAGGAGCGAACCCCCTCATATACGTAATAATTTCTGTTCGTTTTAAGTTTTAATGTCGCTCCTTACTTTCAGCTGAAAAAACTTGTTTTTTATTAAATCATAAAATGAAAGCCAGTAGGATTTGTTGAATGGAGGGTTGGAACGGATTCACAGCGTGATTGTTACACACATTTCTTCAAACCTTGGCTTGTTGGGTCTATTTGGCAATCCAATCAAGCACCAAAATTTCGCAGTCCCAATTTTGCAAGTTTCGAGCATTAGTTTGAGTTTGTTAGCTCTGAAAAGAGCTATTGAGTAGTTTAAGATAAGAATACATATAGGCAAAAAATTGAAACATGACTAAGAATAGGCTACATAAATTTACCTTAAGCTAAAATTACATTTTTCTGTGCCGGAAAAGATTGTGAAAAATGTTTTTTTTCTCTATAAATCCAAAGTTAAGGCAAAAAGAGCATTTTTCAAAATGACAAGCATATTCTCAAAAACAAACCTACAAAGAATTTAAAAACTAGCTTAAGGTGAGAGGAGGAGGACAAGCCTCGAAAGTTTATTTAGATTCTGTTGGGTAAGAGAGAAATCCCTCCACCCCCTCCCCCATCAATTGATGGGGGAGGGGTGCACCCCCTCCCCTGTCCAAGCGATGGGGCATCCAAGGCTGTATATCCATTTCCTTTCGTAGCAAGTAATTTCAGGAGGAGGGTTGCTAGCCCAACCGTCCCTTGGTGCATTTAGTTCTCCGGTGGCTAGCCAGATATCCAGAGGCACGTGAAGTCAGCTCTGCATGCGCCATGAATGCATGGGAGCAGACTTCGGACGAGCACCATTGCCTCCAACAAAAATTTTTAAACTCAGAAACTGAATTTGTTATCATTTTCTCTGCCAAAATAGAATTGGAAAAGATATTTTTTTCTCTTTACATCCAAATTTAAGGCAAAAAAATATCTTTAACCTACATAAAATTTCAAAACTAGCCTATGGAATAAATAATTTTGAAAACTAGAATTTTGACTTTTTCCTGCTCTATATACGAGATTTCAGACGTTTCAATTCTACATTTCAATAAGCTAAAATTACATTTTTCTGTGCCGGAAAAGATTGTGAAAAATGTTCTTTTTCTCTATAAATCCAAAGTTAAGGCAAAAAGAGCATTTTTCAAAATGACAAACATATTCTCAAAAACAAACCTACAAAGAATTTAAAAACTAGCTTAAGGTGTAAATAATTTTGATTATCCAGAAAACAAGAATTTAGGCCACCATGGCATATAATCTCCAAAGCGATGTAATTAATTCCTCTCCAAAATCCATTGAAGTTCATCAATTTGCTTTTGAACTAAATACTTCTGGAGCTCCACTTCCTGTATTTCAACCTCGAATTGAGCACGTCGAATCTCAGCATCCACTACTTCCATTTCTCGTTCTAAGGTTGGTAAATCCACTTTTGTTCTTTCTTCAATTTCCATGTCTTCTCTCTTTTCAATTCTCGTCGTTACAATCTGTGTCATTTCCGTCTTTATCAATGTATCTTTGGATACCTCCCTGATTTCCTTTAGAGCTTCTTTTTTTTCTTTCATTTTCCTTTGATGAATTCGTTTTTGCACACGCAAAAACGTTTTCGTGTTGTCACCTTTCTTGCCTTGCTTGACGTGCTTTTTCTTTGAAATCTTTGTCATTTTCCTTCTGAGAATACTTTTCTGCAAGTATGTGTCTCTTCTAAATGATGTAGAACTACTTTCCGAAACCTTTTTCCAATGATTTTTCTCCATCACATAACGCAGAAGACTTTTCTCATCGTCCATAATAGTCTCATATGAACTGTTGAAGTCATGATAATGGCCTTTACAAGTCGCACAGTCACAATAAAAAGATATTCCTAATTCATAACTTTGATCCATGTCAAAATCTGTTATATTGTTGCTTGATCTAAGTTAGTTTTACAACTAGAAAGTTTTGACGAATTTATTTCGTTACATGCATGAATATGCATGCGTTACATGCATGCTCTTTAATACACAGGAATTTGCTGACGTCATGAGATTAGGCTGTACAACCAATCGGTTGTACAGCCAGCAGTTAGATCTGGTAGATTTCGGCGTATTGCGTCAGTTATCAAATAACTTTAGAGCATTAGACGCGTAAAGAACTTGTGAGAATTTATACTTGTTAGAAAGCATAGGAGAGTACTTTATAGAAAAGGATCAGAATATGGAAAATATTACATTTGAAGAATTTATGCTGGAAATGCGACATGAAAAATTTATGCAAAGACCATTTAAAACTTATAATTGTGACAACAAATTTAGAAGCCAGATTCAACAAAATTTCAAGGCTTATGTCCCCAACCCTATTTTCAATAAGCAATGTATATATATATATATATATATATATATATATATTATATATATATATATATATATATATATATATATATATATATATATATATATATAAAGTGGTTCCTTAAAGAGAGATTAAATATAGAATCTTAAAATGGGGTTTTAAGAAATTGCCGCGACTGATTTTTATTTGTACAGTCTTAAAAAGATTTAAATGCCTAACCACCTCCAATCGTATCCAAGATACGATTGGATCTTGGATCTTTCTTTCATGCAAGTGAAAATTCACTAAACAGAAATGTATGGTTCATTTTTCTTTTTAGTTGTTTTGGTAGAAGTTGTATGTTCATGAAGTCGCTATAAATATAGAACATTGCTGCACCTGGTTGGCTCAAAAATGTGCAATTTTATGCAATTATTTGATTTCTACCATATGATGTGTGTAGTTCAAACTTATGCCACCAGTTTGAGCTGAGAAATTAATTAATTTAATAAATTTTAAAATATATATCTAAAAAGACCAAAAAAAAAGAAAAAACTGTATTTTGACCATTCTTCGCAACTTTTTCTTGCGTATCGGTTGGTGTTTGATTTGAACTTTTGCGGCTTTTTTTGCTTCTTTCTTTCTCTTTCTAAAAATTGGAGGTGGTTAGGCATTTAAATCTTTTTAAGACTGTACAAATAAAAATCTGTCGCGGCAATTTCTTAAAACCCCATTTTAAGATTCTATATTTAATCTCTCTTTAAGGAAACCACTTTATATAATATATATATAATATATATATATATATATATATATATATATATATATATATATATATATATATATATATATATATATATATATATATATATATAGATATATATATATATATATATATATATATATATATATATATATATATATTATATATATATATATATATATATATATATATATAATATATATATATATATATATATATATATATATATATATATATTGCTTATTGAAAATAGGGTTGGGGACATAAGCCTTGAAATTTTGTTGCGGAACCGGAAATCCTTATGCATAGATTAGACAAATCAGCCTAGTCAGACTTGCCTTTTTTGCCATTACAACAACATGTTGTGCCAATACTACCACTACTGCTAACAACTCACCGCAGCACCAAGCCGCCCGAGGCTAATACAGTTACGCATGCTCCTCCTTCATCCCAATCTATTCAAAGCCTCCCTTTTAACACTCCCCCACGAAGTTCCCTTTTTTTATGACGTCCTCCCACCCCAGACGAGGACGACCTGCTTTCCATTTAGCACTAGACGGTTGGCCGAAGAGAACAATCTTCGGCAATCTGTCATCCTTCATCCGCACAACGTGCCCTAGCCACCTCAACCTTTCTTTCATTATAGCCCTAGAGAGCGGTATTGAACCACGTTTTTCGTACAGCCTATTGTTTGAAATACGGTCAGTCAGTCGGGTACCCAGAACAGTCCTTAAGCAATTTCTCTGGAAAACATTTAGCAAATCTTCATCTGCTTTTTGGAGCGCCCATGCTTCAAAGCCATATTTGACTACTGTCATCACTGGAGTTTCTAATATTCTAATCTTTTGTTTTGCAGATTTATCTTCCTATTTTTCCAAACTTTTTTTAACTGTGAAAAAACACCCTGAGCTTTGGCTATTCTACTTTTAACATCTTCACTGCTCCCACCATCTTTACTAATAATACGACCAAAGTAAGTGAAGCTGCCCACCTGATCAATCTTTTCATTACCCAACGTCACTTTTCATCTTCACTTATTCCTAGTCTTAGTGACTTAGTCTTCTTAACATTAATTTTCAAACCTATTCTAGCACCTTGAAGTCGAAAAACCTCTAAAAGTTTATTCATTTTGCTCACATTTTCCCTTAGGATGCTTAAATCATCAGCATAATCTAAGTCCAGGAGACTTTTTCCTCCCCATTTGATTCCGTGGTCTCCTATTGCCTTTTCTGCGCTCCTTAAGACAAAGTCCATCAAAATATTCAATATAAAGGGGGATAGAACACAACCCTGCTTAACTCCTGATTTAATACAAAACCAGCTGCTAACCTCATTTCCTACCTTAATCGCAGCAGTGTTATTCTCGTATATAGCACTAATCACTTTAATGTTTTTGTCTGGCATACCATACAAGGATAAAAACTTTGCTAAAGCTCTTCTATCAACAGAATCGAACGCTTGCTCATAATCTATAAAACTGAGGACCAAAGGTGTTTGACGACTCAGGCACTTCTCAATTATTAACCTAAGAGTGAAAATTTGGTCAACACATCCTCTACCTTTTCTAAAACCGCACTTTTCTTCTCCTAAAACTTTGTCTACGGCATCTCTCAGTCTAAAAAGTATCATGTTCTAAGTAATTTGCTACCTACAGAGACCAGACTAATGCCTCGATAATTACCCCACTCACTTTTATCATCTTTCCTATTAAGTGGCTTAATTAAGGTTTTTCTAAAGTCGTTAGGTGCTTCTCCTTTTTCAAAAATCATATTCATAATCTTCGTCGCATTTAATTGTGATAACATATGTGTATTTGAAGTTAGACTTCTGGTGTGAGATTACTTTTGTTCGTTTTTAGTTTGAATTTTGCTCAATAATTGCTGCTGAAGAAGTTTTTATTATTATTTCGAAGAAAAGAAGATTCTCTCAATCTGTATTTACGTTAAAATGTTCAAAACAACTTCTTGTCAATAGGAATCAAAATTGTGAATTATTATTTTTCATTTATATACAGGACTTGTATCTTAACGAGTATTAAATACTATACTTTTGCATTTGATTAAGTGCGGTTGCTAACCATTTACTGTCATTGCTATGAAAATTATTCTATTTTAAACACTTGTTCAATATATTAATTACTTGCCTAATATACAATATTCACTTGATATTAATATATTTAATAACACTGCTAAAATACTAAACTCTTATTATTATTTTGGGATTTGAGCCTTCTCAAGAATGAATTCAACACTGCAAAGTCCAATGTACAATCACTTTTAATTCAAGTTATATTAACCCGTCTTTTCGGGAATGGGAGAGAGGGAGACCATGGTACATCCATGTTTATTCTCTTATAGATTTTCAATATAAGTTATATTAACCCGACTTTTCTGCAATGGGAGAGAAGGAGAACATGTTACATTCATATTATGCTCTTATAGACTTTCAATACTAGTTAAATTAACCTGTCTCTTCAGGAATATGAGAAAGGGAGAACATGATACATTCATACTATGCTTTTATAGACTTTCAATATATGTTATATTAACCCGTCTTTTCGGGAATGGGAAAGAGGGAGAACATGGTACATTCATATTATGCTCTTATAGACTTTCAATACTAGTTATATTAACCCGTCTTTTCTGGAATGGGAGAGAAGGAGAACATGGTACAGTCTATGCTCTTATAGAATTTCAGTCTATGCTCTTATATTAACCCGTCTTTTCGGGAATGGGAAAAGAGGGAGAACATGGTACATTCATATTATCCTCTTATAGACTTTCAATACTAGTTATATTAACCCGTCTTTTCTGGAATGGGAGAGAAGGAGAACATGGTACAGTCTATGCTCTTATAGAATTTCAGTCTATGCTCTTATATTAACCCGTCTTTTCGGGAATGAAAAAAGAGGGAGAACATGGTACATTCATATTATCCTCTTATAGACTTTCAATACTAGTTATATTAACCCGTCTTTTCGGGAATGGGAAAGAGGGAGAACATGGTACATTCATATTATCCTCTTATAGACTTTCAATACTAGTTATATTAACCCGTCTTTTCGGGAATGGGAGAGAAGGAGAACATGGTACAGTCTATGCTCTTATAGAATTTCAGTCTATGCTCTTATATTAACCCGTCTTTTCGGGAATGAAAAAAGAGGGAGAACATGGTACATTCAGATTATCCTCTTATAGACTTCTTGGGCCTTATAAGGAATGGGTTTGATGAAGAGAAAAAATGGCTTGAAATCTTATTTGGTTTGGATGACCAAATAGAACCTAATAATATTATTGTATATCCCTATAACCTTCCTTTAATTATTCAAGATGTAAAATATAGTTTATAAATTTATTTCCTCGTGAATAATTTAGCTTACATGGAACTTGTAAATTCTTGTTGTAATTCCAGGCATGAGAATGATTGTAGTTTCGTCAGCTCCGACAGCAACAAGTGGAGCTCAAGGTGGCACCAGAGTTGCAATTACCAGGCCTGCTGGTCCACAATATGTAGTTCGTCAGCCAGGTGGTCAGTTAGTTTCATTGGCGTCTGGATCGACTATCTCTCAGCAGGTATCATCATTTAAAGTTTACACCTTTTCAAATCAGAAATCCTTATTAATTAAAAAAAAGAAGACTCAAAACCGGCGATACACTGATCAGTAAAAATCTAAAAAGTCAGTTCAATTTTAGTTTCAGCGTTATCATTAAATGTATTAGCCAAGAAATCGTGAGAATAGTAGTTGTGATTTCATTTATTTTGAGCTAGATTTCTTTGATGGTGATGATGATGATTTCTGAATAAAAAAGAAAGCTATAGTTTCACTTTTCGTTTATTTTCCTTTGGTATTTGAAAAAATAAATCGGTTTGTATGAGTCTTGTTGAATAAAGCCAAATGCAGGGGGGACGAGTTATATTTTTGCATGTTGGACCAGCACCTAGGGAGGAAATTTTTATTCTGGATTTCTTGTACCTCTTTTCTTTAAGGAGTAAAAATCCTTTTCAATTTTCTAAGTTTTCCTGCTTAAAGTCATAAAATTGCTTTTGGACTTGAGTTTCGGACAATCTGTAGTTTCTTCAGTTACAGTAAAACTCATTGTTTCAACGCAGATCAACTGGAAGCGAAAGAAAAGAAAAATAAAAAAAATTCGGAAAATTGTTTGGTTATCATTATTCTCTCACTGATTTATACCTTGTGTTTTTTTTTGCCAATAGAAACTAAGCAATCATTACGATCTCTCAGCGATGAGGCCGGTTTTACTACCTCTTGGAGCTACCAAGCAGTAGCTTCATTGAGGTTTGTCGGATCCTTTTCAAAAGATGAGCGCGAATAAATTGTAAATTCACTTTTAAGTAAATATTCTTTGCTTGTTCATTCCCTTAGAATTAAATAGCCTCTGAATTAAGTTAGTTTGTCTCATTGGAGCGAATTTTAAGTACTTGTCAAACTGATTTCATGAAACGGATATCAACTTTCGGGTATTTCTAGGTTTAGGTAAATGCAGGAAAGCTTCATTAAATGGTCTTTCCCCGAGTAAAAATAGCCATGGAAAGACGGTGTAATATTTACGCTATAATGATTGATGATTTAAAATAAGGGTCAAATGTGTTATAATGGTAGACGCGTTTGGATGGGATTAGAAATGAGTTATAAGAATCATTGAATTGTTTACAAAGCCACCAACCATACTTAATGGTCTTTTTATTTTTTTTATTATTTTTTTTTTGTCTGAGAAGGAAATGCTTTCTAGGAGTGCAAAAATAGGACCTAAAAATGTTCTAAAAAAGGGAGAATTTTTGAAAAAAAAACAGTAGTGTTTTTCATAGTCAAATATCCGTTTTTACAGGCTGAGGGATCATTTTGCTAGTATTTGTCAACCTTACAGTTACCAAATAAAAATATACCAGATCGAAAAAGTGTTAAAATGCGTGATCAGATAAACAGCCACCTCGCATCTTAACAGGAATGATGGCAGCCATGACAAGGAGAAGCTGACTCTTAATATCAGTTCTTTTTCTTTTTTTGCTGCTTCAGCCACCTGGAAGGTGTCTGTAAGAAAAAGTAGAAGAAGCTTGGCAGAAAACATAAAAAAAAACCAAAGTAGACAACACTAGACTTCATAGCCCAAACTGGGGGTGGGTGGTGATATCCGTTTCATGGCCCTTCAGCCAGGAAGTTCAATTGGGGGCTGGGGGCCAGCTATCCTGTGCTTTCGCACACACTTCATGTTTACCTTCCCCATATTTTTCCAGGTACCCATTTAGAGGTGGACATAGCCTGTATATCTCTATGTTGCAAATAAAACTCGACGTCTTTCAGTCGGGTCTCAGCTTGTCAAACATGTGTTTTCTTTGAGTAAAAGAACATTTATTCAAATATTCCAGCTTGGCCTTCAGTGGAGGGTTATAAAAGGGGCAGGAGAGAACTTTTAATAAGATCAAATGTACCAATGGCACTTTAAATTCTCAATAAGTTTCTTTTTATGAAAATTTTGGTTGTTTCCTGAATAGACTTGGTTCTGTATAAATTGGTAGATTTTGAGACACCATTAGATGACCTTTTTTCTGGTTCAAATAAAGTTTGTGTCATCATTTTCCATCTAAACTAGTAGTTCTTAGCAAGGAAAAGGAAGCCTTTCCTAAAGGGAACGGTAAATTTTTATAATATGGTCGGGACTTCCTTATCTAACCTAGTGAGTTTTTACTGTAATTGCTTTTCTTACAACTGATATTCTGTTTCTGCTTTTGTCTTGTAAAAGTTGCCTCTATGTAACTCGCATCTAATGAAATACATGCGTAAGGAAGGTTACATTTCCCTAAAATAATTTGTCGTTAATGGCAGATTGTTATTATATTACTTATTGTTTTCGTCAGTCCATCCCATTTAATCTATTCATTTTATTTGTGTATTTGTTTGAATTTTAGGGTAAGCCAGTGGCTGTACAAGTGAGTGGTCAGTCAACAGGGAATCGTGTTATTGTTGGACAACCGAAATCTCAGCTAGGTGGACAGCAACGAGTTGTTGTTATGCAACAGGGACAACAAGGAACCTCTATGGCATTACAGCAACCAAGTACATCAATTGGTACGTATTTGAAATGCATTTTCTCTTATTGTTGCCTACTTTCTTCTATTCCATATGTCCCATTTTATAAAATAGAACCTAGCTCGATTTTTGACTATTTATTATCCTTCATTTATAAAATAGAACCTAGCCATCTTAAATGTTTCTTTTCATTATCGACCTATGTTGTGAGATCGAATCAAAATTTCCTTGGCTCTTTTTCAGGATACACAGACTGTTATATCTATATATCCTGAAGTGGGGGCCAGAGACCCCTTGAGACCTTCTCAGAAGATTACTGGGGGTCTTAAAAGACTACAAATGTTTCTTTAAAAGAAACATAACTAATTGTGTTGTCCACGGATTTGATTTCATATGGACTAGAGTTTAAAATGAGTCCATAAGGACTTGAGGTGTAGAGGAGGTGTGGTGATGGTTGAGCTAATAACTTTATCCACCTATGCTATAGATTTTTTTCCTAATCTATGGTGTTTATACAAAGATTCTTTTCAAGAAGCATTTTCAGGAGAAAAGTAAGGACCGAAATTAAATCCTTAAACGAGCAGATATGAAGTTTAATGATGCGTCAAATGTGCAACAAACAAAATTGTTATGAATAAAAATGACAAATCTAAAACGAACAGAAGTCATAGTTAATAATTCAGTCAAATTTAAATATAACAAATAAAGAAAATGAGTAATCTATGTAACGAACAGAAGTACCACAAGTGAAATTGGGCCTCCAATCCCCCTAAGGGTGAATATTATTTGGGCCTTACGAAAAACGATAAATATTTTGAATAATGTTTTTTTTTGGTCCTAGAATAAAAAAAAAAAAACACTATCTCTTTCAGTTTGATTTTAATATTTTAGTTTTTGAAATATTTTAAGTTGTTTTTTTTTTTGTTTTGTTATAGAAGGAAAAAACATCCCCCTCCCCTTCTTCAGCGCTATCATAGAAATTAATTGTGACTATTATGATTAACTGTGATTATCAGACAAATTAGAAGAAAAAGCCTAAAAAATGCGGACGAGACAACTCGGATAAAACTAAATGACGCAAAAAGTCTATAGAAAAAACAACTAAAACAAAAATTTGAAGAATTAAAAATCTAAAAGCCAAATTTCGTGGAAAAGCAACAGAAATGACAAACAAATAAAATTGAAAATTAGCAGAAATAATAAATTGGGAATTAGTAAATCACTAATCGATTTGCCAATTGATTTGCTTGTCGTTCAAAATTAATGGATTCAAAATGGAAGAAATCGTTGATGCAAATTGGCTGCATTTTCTGATTGCGAAACTAAATTGATTATTTCACATATAGTAGAAAAAAAGAAACAAAAACATATATAGTTAAAAAATTCTGGTTGTCTTGGGTTAGTTTACTTCTATGGGTTGTTTGGTTTGAAATAATGCGATACCCCTGTCGAGCTTGTTTTCGAGTTATATATTTTTTTTTTCTCCTCTGTTACTTCCTGGCCATGGTTCTTACGGGAGAGACTATGTTTTTTTTTTGTTTTTTTTTTTTGAATAAACTTTGAACTCAATCCTTGTTCAAATTATACTTTGTTTTCATAAATCATAAATAAATAACAATCTATGCAAGAGGGATGTGAGAGCATGGTAGCACTAACCTTATTTGTGTTAATTCCTGTTATGAACATTCCTGTTGTTAATCTCATCATTTGTCATCTCAAAATTTCTATTGTAAACAAGTTTTAATTGCTTCACATGGGTGAGGACTCCCTGGCCCCATCGCTAAATACATTTTCGTATAATTTTAAATAGATTATCAATTATCATAAAGAAAATAAATTATTTATAACTTCAAAAAAGGAATATTTCCCCACGGGCTAGTAAATGTTGCCATCAGTTTTTGCAAGCCATTTCCAGTTTTCCTTTTCATAAGCTTTCTATTCAGTTTTGTATGCTTGGAACTGAAGGATATGTTGTCTATATCTAAGCTAGATTTTAAGTTGTTAATCGAAAATAAAACTGAGAATGAATGTGTAAATATAAGTTTTAGTCGCACAAATTTAAGGATTTGTTATTATTTACGAGAAAAAAAGAATTAAAACATATACAAAGAAGGAGATTTCTGGTAATTTGAATCGTTGTTCAGACTCTTTTCTTTTCATAAAGCGTAACTGATAAACTAGTCTTAGGGATATAAGGGGATGAACACTTTTGTGTGTTAATTCCTGCCATGGAGAATACAAGTTCCATTGTTTGTCTCCCTTTTTTTGCTAGAATTCTGGATGAATGTAAAGCTGAAAGCCGTGAAGTGCTTAGTTGTGACATAACAGTTCTATCGTATGAGAATCCTTCCATTGCCTCTTTACATCATTTAGTAATTTGCTGGATTAACGCTGTATGGATTTCTTTTTTCATTTTGACCGATCGTAATTAAACAATATTGTTCTTTACTTTGTGTATAACTAAATTGGATATTTAAGTATATTTTACCTTGTCTTTTAGGGCTACTTGACGGCCCAGCTACTACTGATGCTGCACTTGCTGCGCTGGCTGCTGAAGCTGGCCTTCTTGTTGATAATGGGGAAGGTCAAGATGAATCTCTGCAATTGCTCGGTGACTTTGGTGATGAAGCTGATACTGTCTATGGTGAGGATGACCAGAATCCGTTGCGTTTAGTCGGCGGTGCTAGAAGTCCCTTTTTCTCTGACACAGAAGACGATGAGCCGCTAAGACTCAAAGGTAATTTGTAACCCCTTTTTATTTTGATATATCTTGTATATATATATATATATATATATATATATATATATATATATATATATATATATATATATATATATATATATATATATATATATATATATATATATATATATATATATTATGTGCTTATTTTTGCTATTTTGCTGGTTATATACTATAGAGTTGCAAGATTTTTAAATCGGATGTTTTTTTTTTTTTGTTTTTTTTCAACTATGGTTTTTCGGACCAATAGGAACAATATAAGGGCGTAGAGAGGAAAATTTAGACGACCAGACTTTTTCATTTCTTCCAATTTCCAAATTACTTGCTCAAAATAGATTTTCCTGCCCAAATGGCGTTCAGTAGAGCGTAAAATTGGCGCTGGTTCAATAAACGCTTGAGTACAATAAGCTATATTGGACGTGGGGTAAATTTTGACTACTGTGCATGTTTAAGCTCAATTTTTTTTAAATTGAAAGTAACAGCTAATTTAATATCATTTGTTCTATTCAAAAGAAGAATATGGCACTGTTGATTATGAGGCGTTTCCTAGTAATGGAAATACACTAACATAACTGAGCCAGATCTCAAAGTTTAAGGTGGTGGGCTACCTAAAAGAATCACTATATCTCGTCCATTATAAACTTTTTTTTTCCTTGTGTTGCCAAACATTTAGAATTGATTGGACGGTCTTGCCATAACTTGTAAAGCTTGGATAATAGATACGTGTAAATGACCTAAAACTATTTGCTGGTCCTTACTTTCTGGGAAATGTTGGAAATATTCGGTTTAAAGGAAACTTGTATCATCAGAAAATGTGAACTTCGTTTATTGACTAAATTCAACAGAATTTTCTTTTTAAAGTTTAGGAAAGGGTATAAATGTTCTAGCATACCTGCTAGGAAAATGCTAAAAATTCCATTAAAGGAATTATTTTTTGAGAAATTTGGCCACATTGGGTGTTCCCTGTGGTGCACCACTCGTTTTGATTTACAAGCATGCCGACAAAAGGGACGTAAAATTTTACTGTCTTTTAAAGTAAATCTCTCTAGTGAGACCACACATTCTCGATAGCTCTCGTTGATGACTAGTCTCCTTAGAGAATTCGCCAATGTACCCTTTGTGTTTGTGACGGTCAGCCGACAAGACAGGAAGGCTGAGGCCCGCAAATTTATTTAAACTTGCGCATCGTCTTAATATATCAAAATTTAAACATAGATACATTTAAAACAATCTCTTAAAAAGGATGATAACCTATCATAAGTTCTATTATTTTTCAGTTATATTATCTAATATATCCAAGCAGGTGATATGTGCCCTATTTATGATACACAGACTATAAACGATGGTTTGTATCCATAGCTTGAATTTGGGGAAACACATCCTTGCCATTTATAGTCTCCTAGTCTAAAAAATTTACCTTTACTTTTATATTAAGACGATGCTTTGAAACTTATAGACACTCTGGAAAATGCATCCTACCATCTATATTCTGTCTACCGTAGAAATGTTTACGGCATCTTGGAAAAGAACGTGTCTTCTTCAACTAATTTCTTCGACTAAGCACAGTTCTGAAATTAGTAAGCATCCCGTCTCCTGAGGAGTAGTTTTAAAAAGCTGGACCTTCCTCTAAAGAAGTGTTCAGTAAATGCATATCCGAAAAATATAAAAATATAATATATCGAAAATATAATTACCCTTGGCTTCTATGGGAATCACCTATGTCTGTTGTCAAAGGTAATTGCAAAGGGATATGTTATCCTACATAAGTTTACATAGAGCTGGGCCTTAAGATTTTCGGGGGGGGGGGGGTTAAAAACTAGAAAAATTGTCATTTTAGGTCACGTATTTCAAGTTTTCTAGATATGATTTATCCTCCCTGCATGCAGGCATGCTATCCTCTACACTTTTGTTTTCTCAAGGAGGACAAGACAACACTGATAATGATGAAAACGTTCCACAAGAAGGTGGTGAACAGGAGGAGCACCAGGAACAGCAAGAAATGGGCGGAGGGGAAGAAGCTCTTGATACGACTGGTATGGTTTTGGCGGTAGATCCGGAAACGGGACTTATTGTTCTCCCTGATGGGACTATGGCACAAGTTTCAGAGCATGGAGAAGGAGCAGAAGGGGAATATCATGAACAATATGGTCAAGAAAAAGGTAGTTTTTTTTACCTTTTTCGTTTGTATTAAAAACCATCTAGTAATCATGCATATATTTTCTGATTTTTTCCGAGAACCGTATATGAAAGTTTTTTTTTATTATAATGGACTTTTTTCGAAGTGCAAAGAAATAAATCAGCTACTGCGAAATGAACGATATACATTCTATTTTTGGCATAAGAGGAAAAAAAACTGCAATTAACTTGATTTATTTTTATCAACAATGGAGGATTGATAATTATTTCTCTTAAACTTATTATTGCATATTGTTGATATTTCTGATATAAAGTGTTTGATTCATTTTTCTCTGTCGATAACGATGCATATAGGGAAAAAATGACAACAGGGAAGAGAATATACTGTTTTTAATTTCGCCAAGCGACGTCATATATGTCGACTAAATGAACCAAATGTTGTATTGTCGACGTCACTCAAGTGTCATAGACAAGGTGAAGTTTATAGTTCTCTTTGTATTTCTACTCATTGATGTACTAATTATACTTGAATTGGTATCAAGGTCGGAACTATTGAAACGCATTATTATTAATCTTATAGTAAAGCTAACTATGGGATTTTCATATTAGTCCGTAAGGTGGATGGATACACGTTGCAATCTTATATTTCTTTCTTGTCAATGCATTAATTTCGTATTACCCCATGAAATATTATAAACTGAAATTTGGTGTATTCCACATTATTGAGTTTGGCTGGTGCTCTTATACTTAATAACCATCAATTTTTTAGATTTTTACAGTTAAATAGGTATGAGGACAGTGGCGTCAAGGGGATGTATTAGTATCAGAAGGTGAGAATAAGCTTTTAGTCCTAAATGATTTAATTTATATATGTAATTTTGACGAGAAATAATGACTAACTAATGCTAAAACAGGCTATTTGGGCTTTCTCTGAGGTGAAAATTGATCCGCATTATAATACTTTATAATGATCCGCATTATAATGATCATTATAATGATCCGCATTATAATACTTTATAATGATCCGCATTATAATGATCCGCATTGATCCGCATTATAATACTTTATAATGATCCGCATTATAATACTTTATAATGATCCGCATTATAATGATCATTATAATGATCCGCATTATAATGATCATTATAATGATCCGCATTGATCCGCATTATAATACTTTATAATGATCCGCATTATAATGATCATTATAATGATCCGCATTGATCCGCATTATAATACTTTATAATTTTCCGCATTATAATGATCCGCATTGATCCGCATTATAATACTTGCTGTTCATCTTGTTTTCCCTAGTTGTTAATCAAATTGTTTTCCCTTTTTTTCGCATTTCATGTTGTCATAGATAAAGTGAAGTTTATAGCTCTCATTGTCTTTCTGCTCTTTGAGATACTTGTCATGCTTGCCTCGGTATCAAGGACAACTGTTGAAATATATTATTATTTACTCTTTTACAGTATACCTAATTATGGGATTTTCAGATTGATCTATAAGGTTGACACATGCGTAACTATCTTTTATTTATTTTTTGTTATTATGTGTATTGTAAAGCGAAAAAGCAGTTAAAAAGAGAAAAACGAGGATTATACAAGCCAGTGAAAAATGTGGACTAAAATGCAAATATTTCGGTCAAGACCTCCGCTTGACCATTATATAGTCAACATTTTTCACTGGCTTGTATAATCCTCGTTTTTCTCTTTTTAACTATTTTTTTTCGTTTTATCATGATTAGCCAGTGTGGTCTCAGAAATTATTTGTGTGTATTGTGAAACGTCAAAATTTTGCAAACCCATATCACTGGGGAACCTTGATTGTTTGCATTTTAGGGTTTAATAGGTATGCCGATAATGGTGTCAGTTGATGAAAACTCAGAGGGGTAGTTTCAATTTTTAATGAAAATTCCAAAAAAGGGATTTTTCAATGAAAATACCAGACAAAGAATGCATTTTAAAAATCTTAACCCTCCCTTCTCCAATTGGCACCACTGTATGCTGAATTCAAAGTGGTTGCTTTTTTCTTCTGTCAACTTGTTTTAGTAATTCAACTTGAAATGCTGCCATAGCAATCAAAGAGCTGGCTTGGAATTTTGCAATGAGCATGCTTTGTAATAAATATTTCTAGTCTGGTCTAGAACTGAAATCGTTGGACCTTTGATTTGCAAATAGGGTTACTCATGGATTCAAATGAAAAAGTAGAATAATGTTAATCTTTGATTCATGTACCTGTTTTAAAATATTACGTCTTTTCTTCTAACTTTCTCTTATAGCGCTGAAGAAGAGAGGTGGTTGTCTTTTCGAAACATTCGTTTTGTTTTGTCCAGTACTTTTTTTTAGCCCCTTCTGTATCCATGTTTTACACAGCTGAGCTATTTCCCTTGAGAACAGTGCTATCTCTATGAAAAGGCAGGCTTATTTTTCGCATCTACTTGTTCTTAAAGCACTGTAAGAAAAGTTGATATCTTTCTGCCACACAACCTATAGATTAACATGTATTGTTATTGTAATGGCCGTTTATGTATTGCCCACTTATTGTAGATCCTTATTTTGTGTATATAGTACCTGCTCCAGAAACTTAAAATGGACTCGAAAATTGAAAATTATTGGAATAATGAAGACTGCTGGATATCGCTACCTTTCATTTGTTAGTGTTCTCAAAAATGAAAGTGTTCTGTTCTCGCTGTGAAACTACAGGAGCTCTTCTGCTCAATGTTGTCTCAGGAACGGTTTCCCCAAGAATGGCAAGACACAGTTATACTGCCAGTCTTCAAGAAAGGCGACCGCACTGAATGCAAAAATTACAGAGGGATCTTACTAATGAGCATTCCGGCAAAGGTCTTTGCAATGATCCTGCTTAACTGATTCCGCAACGAAAGAACCCACCCCAACCACTCTGGTTTCCGAGCCGGCATGGGCTTTATTGACCAACTCTTCACCTTGAGACAGATTTTTGAACATAGAGCCAAGCATCAACAAGTCACCGTCGCGGTCTTCATCGACTTCATTACGGCCTTCGATTCAGTCATCCGGGGAAGATTTTGGATGGTGATGGAAGAGGATTATGTCCTACCTAAGATCATACAACTCATTCAGGCTTACTATCAACACATCTATTTGTTTTGAGAAAGCTTGACCTTATTCTCAAGAAAAATGTTTCTAAGATGTGGTTTAAGGTAAGATGTTCTAGAATAGTTTATTCCATTGATAAAATTTTTTAGAAGTAATGGTAATGGCTCTATTTTCAGTTATGGATACTCATTCGAAAATTATATTATTATTATTTTTTGCAGTTTTAACCTAATTCCGACTTGATGTTCCGAAAAAGGGAGGAAGATTTGCTAGATTTTTTCCAGAAAAATTGCCTACGGATTAGTTTGGGTTCTCGGATAACTGACTGTATTTCAAACAGTAGGCTATACGAAAAATGGGGTTCAATTCTCCTTTCTAGATGCAGCTAAACGGCATAACAGTAAAATATCGTGTTGGCATGTTAATAAATTGAGAGGGAGTAGTCAATCCGAATTTGTCCCAGTGTGGTTCAGTCCCGCTTTCTATGGCTATAATGAAAAAAGGGTTGAGATGGCCACGGGACGTCCTGTGGATGAAGGATGATAGATTGCCAAAGATTGTTCTTTTTGACCAACCGCCCAGGGTTAAACGGAAAGCAGGTTGTTCACGGTTGGGGTGAGAGGATGCTGTAAGGAAAGATTTAAGGGAAATGGAAACTTCTTGGGAGGGTGTAAAGAGGGAGGCTTTGGATAGATTAGGATAGAGGAGGAGCGTGTGTAGGTGTGTTGGCCTCCGGCGGATTGGGGCTGCAGTGAGCTGTAGTTAAAATTCTACAGTTGTTGTATTTCCTAATGTATTATCATATTTACTTCAACTTTCCTGATATTAAGTCTAATTCCCCATTGACCGAGCTCAGACGCGGATAGCAAGCAGACATAAGTTGACATTTAAGGAAGGACTACCTTCATCATTTTGATTTCCTTCGGGAGATGAAAATCCTACTGTGTTTTTAGCTTAAAAAATAGTTTGGGTGATGGAAATACACATTAATGAGCACATATTGTTACCAAGCTAAAAATAATGGGCAGGAGGTTCTATTAGCCACACAGTAATTTATGTTTATTGATTCAAGATTATTGAGTTGTGTTTAAAAACCTTCTATACTTCCTATCCGTGAATTCCAACTTCATCCAATAAATCTTTCATA
Source organism: Artemia sinica (assembly GCA_027921565.1). Classification (NCBI taxonomy): domain Eukaryota; kingdom Metazoa; phylum Arthropoda; class Branchiopoda; order Anostraca; family Artemiidae; genus Artemia; species Artemia sinica. Next base: position 50,153,270 of record CM051264.1, read on the forward strand.
CTAAACATTTTGCGCCAAAATTTGTTTGTGTCATCGAAAATAAAGCGTCAAATGAGTCAATTGGTTCTATTCTGCGGAAATTGAATTAGCTTGCTCATTAGCTTCCCAAGTTGCTATCTCAGTTTTTGTAGCTATTAGTGTGAAATCTTGTGATCGTCTGTCTTGTTTTAGCTAATTTAAAAAAAAGGTAGGTGATAGTAAGTTGAAATTGGCAGAAGAGAGTGTGAATCTATTTTTTAAAATGTATATCTGATTTCTGAACCAACATTTCCACCTGTCCTTGATTTGAATAGTCGTTTGATGACATCCTTTTTCATTTCTTATCTCTATCTTTTATATATATATTTTTCAGTTGGTGGGGAGATGGAAGCTGGTGAAGGAGATTTAATACCGGAAGAAGAACATGCAGACGAAGATAGTTTTGTCCCAGTGGAGAGTGAAACTGGTGGAGAAGGGGCTCCACCAGTAGAAGATCGAACTGTTAGTGAAGGCTTTCCAACAGAAGAGAGCCAAACTGGTGAAAAAGGTGTTGTGTCTGAAGAAACTGAGGCGGGGGGATTAAATGAGGAGACACAGGAGGTGGATACTCAGCTTCAACTGATCGAATCGATTGACAGCACAGTTCAGCCAAAAGAAGTGCCAGAGGTCATAAAAAAAGAACAAAGTGAACCTATGGAAGGTGTCGTTCCTGCAGATCAACAAGAAGGTAATTTCACAGCAACAGTTTTGCTCTTATCCAGGGCCTAATTCAGGCGATGGCGTTGTGCAGTTCAACCTCTCTATAATTTTTTTTTTTTTTTTTCTTTTTAGGTAGAAATTTTGAAATTCCAGAAACGTAAAAAATCGGTTTTCATAACAACCAATGTTAAAGAATAGTAAGTAAATACCGTCTTAGGATCATTGATACCGAATTGGGTTATATCAACGATGAGTATATTTGCTCTACTTTATTTCCTGTTGGGATTTGTTATTTTATTGTTCTGTTTGTAAAGTACAAAACATGTTTTAATTGTTACCTTTTTGAAATCGCCTTCAACCGCGGATTGAAATCGCGGACAAAAATTATTACTTCACAGCCTATCTAATATATGTAGAAGATTGACTCCTGTTTAATTTGTTGCAATTAGTGAAACTTTGATTTTTAATCATAGTTGATCAAGATAGAACTATGGAGAGAGCTTGCAATGAAGATAATTGCCAAACAAAATTGATAAGAGTACGTGTTCGTACTTATATGAGGAGGGGGGGGGGTGGTCCTAAAAAATTTTTCATAGGCCCGTCCACAGCCTTTGATACCGTGAAAATAACTTTTCTTAGATTCTTTTTTCATTAAATCCATTCTAAAATGTACTTTAGAATATTCTCTATGCTCGAGCGCTCTGTGCTTTCAATGTTTGACAAAAGACGATAATTTTACTGTCATCGGAAGCCGAAATTTTATCTATTGACTTTTTTTTCTCTTTTTTTTTGAAAAATGCGTTGAAAAGATTTCAGAAACTTACAGAAATTGGGAAAAATATTTTACGCCAATTAATGGCATTCTTTAAATATCGTAATTCTGACTTGATGTATGAATAGATTAATGAATCCGATGATATAAAAATTTGTATTTTCGGCTCAAGTTCCAGTGTTACACATAAACCATAAGCTAAGTTTATTTGATTCAGTTGCTATTGATAACTATTTATTCTAATATGGAAAAAAATGTAAAATTTTGTTGTTCAAACTAATTCAGTAGTTTTTTTTTAAATAGTTGTCAGATGTAACTCATTATTTTAGTAATGAACTTTAATTATATTAATTAGTTAATTTAATTAATTGTATTGATTTACCTTTTTTAACTCATTGGAGCAGAAGAAGGAGGCATAGAAATGGTTGAACCGGATACAGGTGGTACAACAATAGCGCATGGATTGACAATGGGCGCTGAATTTATAAATACAAATCTTGTGAAGAATGAAATTATAAAAAATGAACGAGAAATCGTGCAAGAAACTCCTCAGACCGAAGAAGGAGATGCTTTATCCACCCTTGCTTCTGCTGCTATCTCATCCGGTGAAATGGTGAAGAAAGAAGAGGAATTGGGACTTTCAGCTACAAATGGTCTTCAAGGCTATCAACTTGATGAGACGCCAGTAAGTGCTTTTCTTATATAAATTTTGGTTATTTGGTTATGATTTTACGAAGTGTTGGTTATTTAACTTTTTTTTTAGACTCTTATTTATGATGTGTCTTTTTCTCATTTTTGTATCCAACTTTTAAAATAAAGGCACATAATGTAAACAACATATAACGTATTCGTATACATCAAACAAAACTACGAACAAAAAGTTTTGTCGGGTATTCTTTCTCACTGAATGACATAAAGCACAAAAAAAGGTTGGAAGACCGACTGTATTAACAGGGCTCGAGGAAGATACATTTGCTTACCCTTGCTGAGTGGGGGTTCCCCGTCGATTGCTTCGAACTAAAAATCGGAGTAGGGAGCTATGTTGTAATCAGCTGGAAAAATAGCAGATTGCTTTAAGAACAATATTTTGTAAAAGACTTTACAAATACCTTCTAGATCGACATCTTTCAAAGCGTCGATAAAAACCATAGCTGCTCAAAAGAAAAGAGCTTCTGTTTCATCTGAAACACTGAATGAGTACTGCAACAATTCAGAAGTTTCTATTCAGGATGTGCCTTTGTCGAATATTTAGTTACGATAAGACCAGCTTAACAGGAACCCTGCGAAAAAGAAATGTATTCATCCATTTCTTTTACCGCCTCCAAGCTCCCGGTTTATCATAATACTTAAGTTTTAAACTCGTCGAGATTTCGGGGTGAACTGTTATTGAAAACGGTCTTGAAACGATAATTACATGTTCGTCTTGGTTTAAAAGTTGGTTTCCTTGCTATATCACAAATTTTGAGTGCTACCCCTTAAGAAGAAGCAAAGCTCCATTTATTACAAGAGTAAAAAGTAATAAAGGTAAAAGGACTTTTAGATAAATTGTAAAGACCAGAATTTAGACGTAATACCAATTCAATCGTTACCGGAGAATATGATGTTTAGAGTTACCACAGTGCTAAAGTTGTCAATCTCTCGGAATTTTTAATGCGGTGTTTCCCCTGAACATATGTATATAAAATAGGAAAAAAACAAGTTTAGTTCAGTTGATAGTAAGCAGCAACATTAAAACTCAAAACAGAAAAAAAATATTCCGTATATGAAAGGGTTGCCCCCCCCCCCATTCTCGATACATGTCTCTTCATGCTAAAGTTTTTGGCATTTTTAAAAATTCTCGTGTCCCTTGTGTTTCAGGAGTTCTTAAAAAGTTGGGACAAACAGTCGAACTTTAGCGTAAAGTGCAATGTATTGAAGAGGGGGGAACCCTTTCGCCTTAAATGTTCCTTGTATCCTCTGTCCTCATTCTTTTTACAAAAAAATTCGGTTCTTAACCAACACAAATTACTTACGTAGCCACGAGAAATAAACTGTGTATAAGTCCCTTTGACAGTGTGCCAAATAGATTTCCGAATGAAATCGGTTTAGATAGTGGTTGCTTGCGTCAAAAATTGATTGCAATCTTTTAAACTTTTAAAACTGATCTCTTAGAAAAGCCAAAATTGCCAAATTTCCTCTTTTTCTTTGAACAGCTCTCATTCTTTAAGATATTTTCAGAGGGTAACATATATATAGTACCGGAAGACCGGTGGTTTCACCGTCGATCCCCAGCACGGCTACGTGGCAGGCTTTTCTATATTGATTCTCATTACAACTTGTCTTCTAACCGCAGACGATGTAAACATCTTCTTGGTGCCATGGCGTCACCATAGGTTCGATACAACTACCCTAGAAAAAATTTGTCAATGCTTCCTTCCACACAGCATCAAATGTTCGGTGTTCATTTCAGAAGGTAGCAAAACTTTTTAGCTATGTACGTGAAAAACTCACCAAAATCTCAAAGCAAAATGGCTGGTTATATTATAGGTAGTAGTACTTTCGGAACCATAGGTAAATTCTTCTCTTTGTCGTTGCTAAGCTTTTCTATTTACAACTTAAGAAGATAATTCGGTAACGGGTTCAGGGAATCGTCACGAGTCTTAAGCACTTTTTGATTTTTAGTTTAATTTCAATTTGAAACTGGTGTCTGTCAGCTTGCCTGCTAGAACGGAGCTTTCACCTCGAAAGCAGAAACGTGGCTTGAAGAAACAAAATATCTGTGGAACAATATTTGTTGACTATGAAAGTCCGTCTTCAACTCTTGTTGTTTAGACTCTGGCTCAAGGCCAAGCGAAAGCCAACCATTTTGGCATCAGGCAAGAAGTACACCTAGCTTTCGAAAATGTAATGGTATATTCATCATTTGGGCTTGAAGTCCACTCTCTTCGTAAAACCTGCAGATTATGGACCTTCGTCGCTCCTTCGTAATAAACCGGAATCAGCGACAAAAAGAAAAAAAAGCATGTATCTAAGGCGTTTCTCCTGCAATAAATTTTATTAATTTAATTCTATAGTTTTATTTATTTATTTATTTTAACAGATTAAATCTACGCTCAAATTCACTAAAATATATAAGCAAATAACAAAAATAATGGGAAATATTCAACCAAATATTTTGTAAACCCAACTGATAACCACCAAGTTTTTTGAATTTTCGAGGACTGAATCGACTTAACTCCCGAATAGCTGAAATTTCGATGCAAGATCGAGACAAAATACGATGCAGTATCGATGCAGTTAATCATTCGTGGATTTTTCCTGTAGATACGCCTTCAGCTGAAGTCGCCAGAGCCATTAAGGCCTCCAACTCCTGAACCAATTGTCCGAGATCCCAACTGGCAAGATGTTGGTGTATTCAGATCGACATCAGCATTTGTTCAACTATTTTTCATTCCGCTAGAGGGGTCTGCTGGATTAGAAGGGGAACTAGACCCTGATGTTGATCCACAGCAACTGGGCATGATGAAGATGTTGCTAAAACCTGGCACTGCCTACAAGTTCAGAGTTGCTGCTTACAATTCCCTGGGACGAGGACCTTGGAGTGAAGTAAGTTTTCAATATTGTTATTACGAGTATTTTCGCACTGTTATGTATAAACTTGTTTCGTTAACTTTATGGGTAAATAGCACCACAGGTGAATAGGAGAAAGGGTAGCTGCCTTTCCATATCTTGGAAGACTAAAAACACAGAAAGTGCTAAATTTTGTGATAATCTAAAGAAGGTCACTTTGCTGGCAGTTTTATTAATTTGCCCCTCCCCTTGTCCTAAAAATTTCTACCGGTGCCCTACCCTAAGAGAAACATCCACACTTTTCAATCCATTAGTTACAAATCGAGAAATTCTGCACATACATTTGGAGATCAATATCAGTCAACCTTATGCTATTGCATTGATTCTAAGGATTTCCTTTCTTCTCAGCTAGTGTTGAAACCCCTCACAATGTTTGTACTTCATTAACGTACATTACGTCAAATTCACAGATTTGTTATGCACAGAAACAATGTAGCTATGGTTGCTGCAGAGGTGAGTTTGAGTCGATTGAAATTTTATAAACAAAACCCTGTCAAAATATAAAATTCGCCATGTTATTTCCTTTGACCGAAGGATGTATCAAAATAAATCCATTTCAGATAGATTAGGAGTACTTAGCTTAACATTCTGTCGAGAATGGAAACTCATAGACTGAAATTCCGAAACACAAGAAAAAGTGTTGCTTAACAAAATTTTTTAATCTGGATAATTCTGTCTGGAACCTTTAAATATACTTAAATAACAACTCTAGCTTCGGACATTTTATTTCATAGAACGTCTATGTTTACGCATCGAATTTTCGCAATCTACAAGTTCTGTAACTGTAAAATATTCTTAGTAAAAAAATATAAAAAAAGAGCAGAAATATTCAAAGTCTAACTAAAAAATATGTTCTGCTTTGATTTTGCATAATTGGCGGAAAAAATGCAAATGCTAGTTTTTTTTTCGTAAGCTTAAAATCAAATTTTGTTGGGATTTGTATTATCAAACTAGTCAGTTGAACATAAGAGCCATTTATCCCATATAGGTTGCTCCTGTTTGACTCAGAATGTTATCCATTTTTTGCATCTTAAGTTTCTATTTAGTATGCAATATAGTCATTACTTTAAATTTTTGCACGTCCGATTTCAGAAAAGTTAATATATTCTTTATTTCCGGGTAAAAGCTGCCTAAGTTTTTATAATTTTATTCTTTGGTTGTCAAAAAAAATATCTACTGGCCATACGGTTTAAAGTGTTTTTTTTTTTTCTTCTTCTTTTTGGATATGGCAGCAAAACTTATTTTGCAGTTTGAAAAGTAAGAATTTTTGGACTGCTAATGATATAGAATAATGCTTAACTTAGTCTGTCTAAAAAAAATTTTTATTTAGTTTTGAAAATACTTTTTTTTTTTTTTTTTTTTTTTTTTTTTTTTTTTTTCTTTTTTTTTTCATGTATATACCACCTGATTTATGGACCAGATAATTATTTCAGGGTAGAAAGGGGAAGAAATTGTCAGAAGCCTCGTAACTTCAACGGGAAATTTTGGGAAAGTCAGAATAATCTTATCAGTTCGTAATGCTTATTTCTGCACATACATGTCTGTACATAACTCCATATGAAATAAGAAAATATAAAACTCAATTTATTGACTTAATTTAAAATCCCGTATTAAGGAAGACATATGCCATACCATGTCAAGAACAGCTTAAGAAATAATGGGAATGGCAGGAAAATATGTGAAGCAATGAGCATCTCTAATTGGTTCTCTCGGAGAGTTCTCCTTGGTTCTCTCTCTTGGTTGATGAGAATATCTTCTTCAGGCATCATTTTAGTCAAATTAAAAGGAAGCTATCGAGGAATCTTGGAATTCTTAGAAAGCTCAAACACATTTTTCCTTGGTCGATTCTATAGATTTTGTTTTGCAGTTTACAGCGTCACAGGATACAACAGCTCCCTGGCTTTATTATTATTATTTTTATTATATATATATTATATATAATGACTAACTTGGTCTATTCATTGCATTTTGAACCCCCGACTAATTGAATTATCGATAACTGAATCATGTTGCCACCTAAACTGCTATTTCTAGTTGTACAGCTCATTGCTTGAAATTTCCCCACTGCGTATTCTATCTCGCTTTTAAATTTCATCCCAGTCAGTGTTTATCTAAATTATTCTTTTTTTTTGTTATTCTTTTTAAAGTTTTTTAGGTTAATTTGTTATGTTTGTATTGGGTTAGGAATTGTTTTCTCCTTTTTTGCCTTTTCCAAGTCTCTTTAGCCCCTCTCTCTCGTTCTCCCTATCTCTCTTGTTCTCTTTCTCTCTCACACACTCACTCACTTACTTACTTTTAATTGTCTTTTTAGTTTGAATTATATTTAATTTTGAATAAGTATTAATGTGAATTGCATAGCTGCCCATAATGTGTGGCTTGGGAAATTATAATTTACATCAGAGTCTTTCGACTGTAATTAGGGTACTAAAACTAAAAACATGTTGTTACCCCATAAAAGCAGGACAGTTCTAATAATTCAAATTCAAATTCATTTAATTCAAAAACAAGACATAGCTCTCGTGGGCAAAGCCCAGATATGATGTCTCTTAGTCACTAATAGCAAAATAAAGTTGTCTGATAAAACTTCGTCAGGATAAATAAACTAAAGGATAAAAACACTTGAGATTGAGAATAGAATTGTCTGATAAAACTTCGTCAGGATAAAATAAACTAAAGAATAAAAACACTAGAGATCATTGTAATATTTCACAAAGCTTGGCACAAAGCTTTTACTGTAGCGCAGGGTGTTACAGTGGAATGGGGTCAGTTTTGGAACCTTCTCAGCCACTTCCCTGGAGGGACAAGATCTTATAGGGACAAAAGGTGGGGGAAGGAATGATCGGTGGATGGGATGTTGGAGGAGGGGGGAGCCAAAACTTTGGCATAATTTTTCTCGGCGGGAAGAAAGGGATTCAAGTTTAAATTCTTTGAGGTAAAAGGAGTAAGGTAGAGGGGAACCGCCATAAATGATTTGCAATGATCTCTTCTGAACTCGTTCTATTTTATCAGTTTCATCCTGGGTAAGGGCAAAGTGCCAAACCGGACAAGCATATTCAACTAATGGGCGGATGACCGTGCAGAATATTAGATTCAGCTTGTCCTTGGGAACTCGAAATTTTTTCAGTGTTTTCAGCATTTGGATTGCGCCGTTAACTTTTTTTTACAATTGTCTTTGTATTCTCCCGCCATGAGAGGTCAGAAGAAATCACCCGCCAAGTAAAGTTATTTTATGACTTATTAGCTTGGAAGCGATAGGAGGTTCGAAAGACCGTTGAGTATTCCGAAGAAAAGAAAATTTCGTGACCAAGCATTTGTCTTTATTCACGACCATGTTTAGTTCAGCCGCCTCTGAGGTAACTTGGTCGATGAAACCAGTAGCATTGCTCTTCGAATCCTCAGATACGACTTCCGTTAAGGACAAGTCATCAACGTATTTCCATCTGTCCTCCAGCCCAGCAGCAATTTCATTTATTATGAGGAAGAAGCCCAGTAGCCCGATCACAGTTCCTTGTGGAATTCCACAAAAAAAAAACTGGCAGAGAAGTGGAAAATTGGTCTTTATACTTCACAGTCTGCTCTCTATTTGCTAAGAAGCTCTTGATGATTTTAATAATAAAGCTGGGTAATATTTTTTTCAGCCATTTTTTTCTAAAAAGATTTTGTGATCATCAAGATCAATGCTCTTCTAAAATCAATTACAATTAAATTTATCCATTTTCCAGGTTCATCCAGGTGTTAACGAGGTAATGAACTGTCGAACACTTAGGGATGTTACCAAATTGCTTTCGATCAGTTAATTTCAAAAGATATTTTTTCAGCCATGCGGCAACAAAGCTTTCGTATATTCTGCTAAAAACTGACGTAACTGTGATCGGCCAGACACCAGAGAAATCATTAGCTGCTCCTTTCTTTGGAATGGGGGTAATAAATCCTTTCTTCCATTTCTTTGGAAAATATCCTGTTTTTGTTATATTATTGAAAATTATCTGAAGGGGAAATGATAATTCTTTAGCAAATGCTTTAATGAGAGCAACTGGAATGTCAAAAGGGACAACGGAAGTTCTTTTTAACGAAGAGAGTTTACGGATTATAATTGCCGTTGAAATATCAGCAATTAAATTATCATCTGAAGGAGTTGTTAATTTTACTGGAAGATCCTCAGGTGGAAGGGGGGGGGGGGTAAGACTGCACAATTGAAGCAAAATGGGCACTTAAATCATTCACAGTTTTCTCTAGGGGCTCCTCCTTCATAAAGTCAACTGGTTGAGAAGTCAGACTTTTTACTTTACTGAAGAACTGCAAAGGCTTGGACTCCAAAAGATGGTCAACTTCATTTTCCTAATAATTTGCTTGTGCCTCTTTGATTTTCATTTTATTCGGTTTGCCAACTGTTTTGCTTGGTTCTCTTGACCTTTTCGTATTAGGTGCAATTTATGTTTTATCAGTCGCTTTATTTTTGAATTTACGAATGGTTTATCACTAGAACAGAATTTAGTCTTACGTTCGGGTAAGTGCTCGAGAAATTTTGAATTTACCTTATTAGGGAATTCTTCTGCTTGGCAATCCAAGTCTTTAGCTGAAAAGACCGCGACTCAGTTTTCTCCCGTTATCCAGTCACTGAAATGCAGCAGACCATGGTCATTGATCGGCCGTGAAGTAACTTCGGTTACTGAATATTTAATTTTTACTTTTTCCAAGGCATTCCACTGTAGCATATAATGATAACTTCCACCAAGTGGTGCTAGTTTACTTGGATTCTGGTAATATTCCGAAAGATTTGTCAGGATTACATCCAGAGAAGTACTCCCCTTAGTTTTTGGGAAATTGACTACAGTTTTAAGGTTAAGTGACCTGACCAGTGATTTGCTATCGAGTTCGTTAGCATCTCCTAGCATTACTACTCCAAAATATGGGTGGGTTCTCTGGACATAATCTGTCGATTCCTGCAGCTTCTCCCAAAAAGCCTTTCTTGCCACAGCGGGCTGACCAGGTGAATAATAGAAAACACACACTGCTACGGCAGAGAGCGGCCTAGGGAGTCGCTTAGGTTGGGCTTTGACCCAGATAATTTCATCGTTATCTTCAAGAAAAGGTATATTTATAAGCCGAGGTTTAAAATGTTCGTGCACGAGGGTCATAATTCCTCCTCCTTTTTTCCCAAGAGGATGGTCATCAGGCTGAAGTTTAACAAAAGAAGAAAAGTTAGGAACCTTCAATAAATTAAGATCTTGTCGGTGGACCTTGGAAACACAGATAACGGAAGAGCCAAGCATGAAACTCCCGGGAAAAAGGTTTATTTTGGAATTTATAGTTCTATCGATACTGATTGTCAGTGCGAATTTTGATGTTCCTTTCTAGGTATCAGCTTTGAAAATCTGCTTACCTGGGTTTTTGCTTATTTTTATGTGCGGATTTTTATGTTCCATTCTAGGTATCAGCTTTGAAAATCTGCTTACCTGGGTTTCTGCTTATTTTTATGTGCGGATTTTTATGTTCCATTCAAGGTATCGGCTATTAAAACCCTTTTACCTGGGTTTTTGCTTATTTTTATGTGCTGATTTTTATGTTCCATTCTAGGTATCAGATTTTAAAACCTGCTTTTCTGAGTTTCTGCTGTATTTTTATGTTCCTTTTTAGGTATCAGCTGTTAAAACTCGCTTAACTGGGTTTCTGCTGATTTTTATGTTCCATTCTAGGTATCAGCTTTTAAATCCTGCTTATCTGGTTTTCTGCATATTTTTATGTGCTGATGTTTATGTTCTTTTCTAGGTATCACCTTTTAAAACCCGCTTACCTGGGTTTCTGCTTATTTTTATGTTCCATTCTAGGTATCAGCTTTTAAAACCTACTTATCTGGGTTTCTGCTGATTTTTATGTTCCTTTCTAGGTATCAGCTTTTAAAACATGCTTACCTAAGTTTCTGCTTATTTTTATGTGTTGATTTTTATGTTCTATTCTAGGTATCGGCTTTTAAAACCTGTTTACCTGGGTTTCCCGGTGCACCTTCTGCTATCAAAATATCAAAATCCGGAGATGGTGCCCATCTTTCCTGGGAGCCGCCCCAGGGGGCTTCTGGTGACATTATTGAATACTCTGTATATCTTGCTGTTAAAGGCCATGGAGCTCAGGTGAGCTTTTTCTTTACTTGTTTTCATGACATGACTTATCATTTCATTTAACATAACCCGCCTTTGTGTATTTTTCATTAAGGAATTGTTAATTTTTGTATTTTCTTTTTGCTTTTGTTGATTAAGGACGGACGCTGATAAATGTAAAACTAGTTGACTGAAGTTTTTTTTAGGGGGGGGGGGTCTGTTAATTAATGCCTCGAGAAATGATTAATGAGTTTAGACAAAAAAGATGTAAAAACTAATGGAGCAGCATTATTGTCGTGTTCCTGTGACTAATAATTAGGTAATACGTAATCATAATAATATAGACAAATATATCTTGTGTTTTCACGCATGCACAAAAAAGAGAAAAAAACGGAAAATTTTAAGATTTGTTGGCATATTTTCTTGTTGTTGAAAATTTTGAGAATTAATATACCAAAGATTCGAAATTAATGCACAAATCTGTAATCAGTGTATGAGGCGATACAAATTTGAAAAAAAATGTATAAAGTCTTGACAATCCGTTGATTGTGAAGTTCATTTTTAAAAATCCTTCATTAGATTGTTAAAAAAAAGAAGAAAAAAACTGTGCTGTTTAATTTTGTTCAAGAGGAAGCAATAACGGTGACTAGATTATGCTGCATAATCCCAATTACTGCGTTTATTTGACTTTGTAAGATAGTAATTATTCAGAGGTTTTTGCGTTTATTATCTTTGAGATTACGATAAGCTATTTTCTAGGGGGGTATCCACTATCCTCCCCCTTAAACAGAAACTGAAATGAGACCTTCAAAAATGTTTAGCATGTTTTCAGTCAACACAATTCAGTTGATGAAGAATCAAGAAGACTCTCTTGATTCTTTCGCGACCAACTGAAGATCTCTATATCAATGAATGTCCTCTCTAGCTGTCCCCTATCCCTCAGTTCAGAAACAACAGTATATCAGCTTAATGATAAAGATCCTCAAGAAACGTCTTTATTACTAGCATCATATTTATCATACTTCAAATATGGCGTGACCTCAAATAGAGACAGTCAACAGTCACTGCAAGTAACTGAAAGATGAAGAGCATCTATAGACTTTGTAAACGTATGAAGAAGAATGCCCCTTAATTTTTTTTTTTTTTTTTTTTTTTTTTCATGATTAAGCTTTAGGAAAATACCAAAGCTTTTGTAAATTTATTCAATAAAGCTAGTTATTCGTATATTTTCCGCCCTAAGACTTGTACCAAGGCCCTATCCAGGGGGGGGGGCTACCATGTTGGAAAATCCCCCTCCTCTGAAATTGTTGACCGACCCGTAAAAACCTAACAAAATACATATAATTAAAATTTTGATGCGTTTGACTGCTTGACTAGGTTTGACTACAAAAAATTTCACTGTAAAGAAATTTCAACTAATGCTGTTTTTCGCTGTACGTAAATTTCCCTGTTGCAATAATGTGAATTAATCAAAGCAATGGTAAAGCTGCAAATATGTAAACCTTAACTTTCTTATAGCATTGCTTGCCTAAGTTTGTTTAGTATTTACCTTTTGTAAATAACTTTCTTTCTTTAATAGCTTTCTTTTCTTTTGTGACTTTCTTTTTTGTTTTAGGCTGGATCTGCTGGCTCATCTCAATTGGCCTTTGTTCGAGTTTATTGCGGGCCAAGTTCTCAGTGTATTGTTCCAAACACTTCTCTATCAGCTGCTCATATTGATACAACAACGAAACCGGCTGTTATTTTCAGGATAGCGGCTAGAAACGAAAAGGGATATGGACCCGCCACTCAAGTGCGATGGCTTCAAGGTAAGGCTAATCCTTTGTCTTGTAGATATATTGATAGATCAAATTGATCGGTATTTTTTCTGTTGGCGAGTCCTTTAAACTATTTTATAAGGTAAATTCTTCCTGTGTCCTGCTTCACTGCATACAGCTAATATTTTTAGGGGGTTTTCTTCATAGGGGAAGAGAATCTCAAGTGTTAAAAAAAGTTATTTTTCGTCGTAATCCATTCCCATTGAGGTTGCTTGAACCTGAGGTTTCTTCATTGAAGTTGCTTGGTTGTTCTATGGGACGTTCTTAATTAACAATTAAACTTCTATTGAGTATTGCTATTGAGCAAAAAATGTTACACTAAAGGAAAATGAGTAAAAAAAAACGATAAATATATAGCGGAAAGCTGAGTATGTCATCTTTCAGCTGAGTATGCCATCTATCAGCTATATTGGAATATAAAGGTAAATATTAAAACACTCATTTCGTGAAATGAGATTTGCAAACAAATTGTATCCATATTTGTTATATCGGTATAATACTTATAAGAATGTAATAAGAAATCATAACAATAGTAGCTCAGATTTAAACTAAAATCCAACCAAGGGTCTACGTTCCTTGAAGATTCAATGATGAACGCTTTATTCTTTCTTTAATACCACAGAAACGATTCTAGATGCGCTTATAATATACATTATTTCAAATAAAAGTAGGTTTATGCTTTGATCGTGGTATGAGATGTATTGTGTCTGTGTTGGAATTAAAAAAAAAAACTTTATCCTAAAATTCACCAAACTGTAAAGAGAGTAAGAATAGAAAGTAGAAACTAATATAGAAGCATACAATATGGCTGGGGACAAAGGTGGATCTAGAGCAAAATCTTGGGGGGCTGGGAGGTGGGCAATGTGACAAGGGCGCCAATAATTGACCAAACTGACAAGTTTGTATTAAAAAAAAGAATGATGGCGCTAGAAACAACCTTGGAAGGGGATCCCCCTGGATCCGTTCCTGGTTGGGGATGTGAGAGAAATCAGGGATTATGAAGCTTTTATATTCTCATACACTCTTCTATGGAAATCCTGGACTTGTTTGTCTTTCTAGAATATTTATACCAGATAGAGCTTGGCCTGATAGTCAAAGGGACAAAAAATGACTTGAAGGTTATGCCATGTACAATGCGCTTTTTTTTCTTTTTTTTTCTAAATGAGTGACTATGGTCTGCACTAAATGAGTTCGACAGTGCAATAAGTATTATCTACTTAAGGGGCTGCTATAGGATAAGGTAAAAAAGTCAAAGAGCAACCTTTTTTATTATAAAAAAAGAGCAGCCTTTTTTTATATATAAAAAGAGAAATGTATTTGACACAGAAGTAAAATGAATATACATTGTCAAAAATAACATAGCTCATGATTCGATGTAAACTTTCCGTACCAGTTAAGCTCTGTTGGCTTAATACCAATGTTCTATTTTAGTTAGATTGAAGTGGAGAAGTGCTTGACGCTTTTCAGCTATGCTGTTAAGGGGATTTCATACCTTAAAGGATGATCCTATCTTGTCAATTATAGTTGTTTTCAGTTTGTATCGCCAAAATATTTAGAATTGATTGCGCGGTCTTGTTATAGTTTTTAGAGCTTCGATAATAAATCTGAATAAACGGCATGAAACTAAAAGCATACACCTACTTTCCCAGAAATCTTTAAAAAAAATTAAGTTTTACCGTTTTGTGCTGGAGATATACTCAGGAATGAAACTTTCAACATTAGAAAGTGTATATTTTGTTTTTCGATTGAACTGAGCAGAATTTTCTTTTAAAATTCAAGGAAGGACAGTCCCTAAAAATGTTTTAGCATACCTGCTAAGATAACGCCAAAAATACGCTCAAGGGAAATATCATTTAAGCAATTGTGTGGCTTTGAGAGTTCCCTGTGGTGCTACCCGTTTTATTGGAAACCTTGACTACTTATGGGACATAAAATTGCATTGTCTTTTCAATCAAATTTCAAAAGAAAACTAGATTCTCAATAGCTCGATTGTAGCTAGTCTTCTGTGAGAGACCTTGTCTCAACCCTTTGACTTGTTTTGTTCAGTTAGTGAGACATCATAAGGCCCTTTACTATTCGTAAGTTACTCTTACTCTAAAGAAAGTCAAATCTGTCGTAGATAGTTTTCCAAGTTTTGTCATTTTCTTGTAGCTATACTGCTGTATCTTTTGATCTCTTTGACTAATGATGGCTATAATCAGATATTTACCTATGAAGACATATATCACATGGTCTCTTAATACTACCTGTTGAAGGGGTATGGGGGAATATCTACCATGATTGGTAAATATGTAGGTGCCACACCTCGACATATACTAAGAACTCGCCTAAAACTTCCTTCCCCAGCCTAAACGGGCTAGAGAATAACCAAAAGCGTGCTTAGAAAATATATCTCATTTTTATTCACAAGAATGGCAGAACAAAAACTTAAACTTGACTCCAACTAAAACTTATCATCAACTTATTATCAACTCGAATTAAGCATCTAAGCACAAAATAATTAAAGTCGCCTCTTTCGCGGGTTAGTGGGACGCCGACCAATAAGGGGAAAGAAGAACTGAAAGGGCCAATATTACCTTCAATACCAATTCCCTAGTTTTTGAAAACTACGCTTTGGCCTCGTGGACTGGTTAGTGCAAAGCAGAGTTATTTTTACCGTTAGATTCAAAGAGATATCAATTCCTTAATGGTTAATGTAACTATTTTCCTGGAATCGTGGGCAATAAGGTCATCGGCTCCAGGCTTGGAAAAAAGGAGCCTGCTCATCAGAAGATTGTTCAATATTCACCTCAACGTCTCATGTTCTTTTATTTGTGTCATGTCAGTGGATGCTGGGAACAAAAAAAGCCCTTGGCATTTTGTCCTCATCAGAGTAACAAATTGTCGAGCATGGAAGATTTTAGAAGCTACGCTTACACACTAAAAATCTTAGAAGAGATGAGGGCGGGTTAGAATATTTTGTAGACATCCTGGGGTAAATATGCTCGTTTTGGTGAAATTTGTCCATTGGTACTTCTGTTTTTGTTCTGACGTTGTTATTTGTACTACAAATTATACCAAATCTCTTCCAAAAAGTCGATTTTACTTGCTGGGTGGTCTAGTGATGATATTAAACGGTTAAATTTTTTAGAGGTAACTATTTGCCATTTGGGGAAGAAGAAGGTATTGTGGACAGGTAATGATAAAGAGTGGTCCTTGCAGTTGTCCGAAGTGCGGAGAGTGGGAGCGAAATTTGTTGCATTTTCTGGAGAAGTGTGATGGGTTATGGGATTTGAGAAAGGAAGTTTATGGAGTGGATGCGAGGGAGAGCTGTGGGTGGAAAAATTGTTGGGAAATGGGTGTTTTATTAGTATCAGGAATCTGGTGAGGTTGATTGTTGTTGGTGTGACCCAACCGTGAGGGTGTTATGCGATGATTTTGCTTATATTTTTGTTTTCGAATTTTGTTTTTTCTTGGTTTAATCTTGTTGTTCAATTGTTTGATTTGTTCTTCTTTTTTTTTTTTTTTTTGCCATGACGCTTCTGAGTTTTTTGTGTCAAATATACTATACTGTTTCATTTTATTATATGACATCAATTTTAAAATTTTTTATTTCCTAGATTCTTCCAACACTCCATCTTCACCAATGAAATCTATGAAGAGACCAGGTATGGATCCTGGCCAGAGTAGGATGTCTGGATACCCTCCTCAAATGAAAAGGTTCAGAAGTGAAGATCCATTTTAAGATTTGACGTCTTCTCATCGTTTAAGTTCAAAAGCAAGACTAGGTGTGGTCTCTGGACATTTTTAGCTTTCCTAGCCTTGCATTGAAAATATTTCCATCTTCACCCACATAACATGACATTACATTTTTGCCTATTAATCTATGATTATAATAAGGTGTTTGCGTTAAAATTTGAAGTGGTAAATACCATTGGCTGAATTTGTTGGACCAAGATAAAGGTGTATGTGTTGAGTGATGTTTCTTTGCCCTCGCGGGATAACTGCTTCTTGTACATGAATGGGTGAGACATTTGGTGACTTGCTTTCTTCTTTCTGTATGTTTTTTTTTTTCACTTGTATAAATATCTATGCTGAACTTTTTCACAACATATAAGAAAATTCTGTGTTTTTATACATATGTTTACTTACTAGCCTTTTGTACGTTGTAAGTATATTTTACTGAATTAAATCCCTTGTTTTTCACTTTTCATTAATGTTTCTAATAATTTTTTAGAAATGATAGAGCCAGCTGATCAAACCAAATGGTTATCAAGTTTTCTAAGCGATGATGAGAGTAAAGAAAAAAAAAGTCATAACCTTCCGCTTCGATTGACAATTAAGGACAATATTTTTTTACCTTTCCATAAATTTTAATTTTGTTGGAATTGACCATGGTCTTCAAGATGATAAGATATGATATTCATTTAAAAAAAAAAAATCCTATCACAAGCCCCGAATTTGCATTTCGGGTTCATAAAAACAATATTAGCAAAAAAAAATGAATAAAAGCACGACAACTAAGACTGGCAAACAATGCCAGAACAGCAATATCAGAATGACAAATCATTTATTGGTCAAAAATATTACGAAGCAAATAAGAGTTCCAAATAGGGACAGGTCCTTTTATTAGACAGTGAAACAAAAATATATGCAAAGGCTCCAAATAATTCGATGACACAGTCGGTCATCATCATCAGTAAAAAATACCAACGTCAAAAATATTAAACTGCAAAATGTCAGCAAGTTAAAAAGGTAAAAACTGATAAAACAAAAAAAAAAGTATGAAATACAATGTACATTAAAAAGATTTAAAAAAGAAAATTTAAAAAGGGGGAGGGAACAAAACAAGCGAACGGATATTTAACTTAGGTATCACCAGTACCAAATAACAAAAAGGAAAACTAGCGGTTTATTTCATCAGTAATGAAGGGGACAAAGATTCTTTCATATTTGGAGGTAAAGCAACGAGTGGGGGGGGAGATAGGAACGGGTTCAGAAACAGTCCATGGCAGACGGTGTCTGGGTGGGGAAAATGTTTTCCGTGCGAGGGTTTGTTATTCCATTGCAAAACAGAGGCACAACGTACCTCTCTTGTGCTCAAGTGTTTCCAACCCAGCCTTTTTTTTAGAAGGAGTGAGTATGGAACCTTAGATTTTCTAAGATTTCTATTTTGGTTTTTTCAAGATTTTGAAGTTCTTAAGGCAGCAATTTTTCCAATGCTACCATGCTGAACCTTGAAAACAAACAAGTAAACTAATTGCTTAAATTTAATCACGCTTCAAGGGTGCCGGCAGAAAGTTTTTCCATTGGGTGGGGGGGGGCAGACTCCAAAATAGCAGTGGTGGCTGGGTGACAGGGCATATATTTCAAGATATTTTTTCGTAGGAATAATTGTATTTTTAAATACTTTAAGGAAAAAACTCGAAAAGAGTAGTTAAATTGTATGCAGAATGAAACAAATACAGTAAATTTTAAACGACAATTCCTGGCAAAGGGATCAATTTGTTTAATCAATAATATATTTAATTATTATGCATTTAATCTTAAAAGAAAATCAAACTCAAACCAAAATTACAGAAAGAATTATTGCTTTGGTTGATAATAACAGATGTAGACTTTTTTTTGTACAATTTCCTACGTCTTAAAATAGTCAAAAGAAGGAGTAGAGATTCTCAAAATCATCCTGCCTTCATAACAGGATAATTCTCCCCTTGAACTTCCCTTATATATTAAGACATTAAAAAAAAGAAAAAAAAAAGAAATAGAATTGCGAAAGAAAACTAAATTTAAACTTAACTGTCCAGGTGTCAAATTGACCCTCTTTCTTTTTATTGTCCTATTCAACTAAATAAAATGAACAGGTTCACAAGAGAATCTTATCAAATAGTTTGTGATAAAAAACTGAAAGTAAAAAGTGACTTGGGCCAATAATCAACAAAACTAAAAAGCTCAAATCTTCAAAATGTGAAATTTAGCTTTTTTTTTTCAGAAGGAACATCGTCGATGAATGTTTATGTATTTTGCTTCTTTCCCAGGGGTGATTGTATGAAACCGAAGGTCCAAGATAATTGGGAGGGAGCTAATTCAACCGTAAATATAAAGCTTTTTAAGTGACCACACAGATTGGGCCTGGGGAAAGTCTTGTTCTCTGCCATTTTAGGGCACCAAACCACGACTTTACCCCAAAGAGGAAGAATTTGCAATCAATTTAAAATTCTGAGAAGCTAATTGATTTAAAAGTATCAATAACTATATTTTAGGCTTCCTAGTTGCAAAAGAAGTAGTGCCACACGGTGGCAGGACTGGGTTCAACCAAGTTGATTTGCTTTTTTTGTAATGAATTTACGCTACGCTTGGTGATATGTATTTGCGTATCAGCTATAATGAGAGGCGGTGAGTCATTGTTTAGGTGGGGGTAGGGTAGATTCCTAAAAGATACATTTTAGTGGACAAATTGCTTACTCTTCATGAGGCTTAAGATAAATGTTGAAAGAAGTAAGGGGGGGGGGGAGTAGGAATTCATTAAAATGTTTCTCTATACAGCTAAATGTTACATTCCCATATCTACCAGCACAGAGGTGGAAAAGGCAAGGCAGGCCATAATCAACCCCGCCAGGAAATTTCTTTGGGGTGGCAAATACTGCCAGGAATTGCCTTTCAGCAATTTTAAATAGTAATATTTTTCTATTTATATGAAGTACTTCAATGTATTTAAACAAATGTGTGTGATGTATTTATCGGTAAGAAAAAATACTATTGTATAAGTTGTGATGTCTTCAGTTATATAGAAGATCAAGAGTCTCACAGAATTTTCATCCATACAAACGGTAATACTCCTTTTTATCCAACCGAAATTCTTTAGTAGTAATATTAACAAGGACCTTTTACCAAAATTGCTATTCATCGCCAATCTTTTAAGCATATTCAAATTTTATCCAACATTGAAATTGCAAATTTAAACGTAGGACGCTACTAATCAACGCACAATTATGGATTTACACATTTTAAAAGCAATTAACCAGGGATTTAAGGGACCAGTACATCAAATTATATCTTGGTTTGGCCTGGGTATGATTTAGAGAACAATCATAAATTAAATTTCCTACCCTTCCATCTATCATTCCCCACCACCTTGCGTACCCACTCAACGTGGACTCCTCGTACCATACCCCTGCAAAAATAACCTCATCTCTCTTGATTCCTCTAGTTCACCCCAAACTCAGCCACGACTTAGTTACTGCTGTTTAGAGTCTCCGCTAGTACCTGCTCAATTAAATGCCATTGCATTTGAAAAAGATGGATTTGATCCCCCTGTCAAGAATTCCACTAGAATCCCTGACCCCATTTATGATATAAAAAAAGTAAAGTGTAAAAAAGGTACCTTCACAAGTCGCTTTCAATTCCCCACACTTTTGTTGAGCAACGCTGGAAGCCTTAACTTTGAAAAACTTAATAAATTAGACACCCCTTCTAAAATATATAGATTAGATGTAATCGCTATTACTGAAGTTCAAGCTCAAAATTCGCACATGTTAACAATTTTTAACATGTTAACAAAGTTTGCAAGATTAACAATTTTTCTCAATTTAGTAAACTCAGACCAGAAAACCACCCACTGGGTAAGAAAGGTGGCGGAATTCTGTTCTTTGTCCGTAATGACTTGTACCCAAGTGAAATATCAATTCCGTGTCTCGCTCCCTTTGATGAGATTATGTGGATGTGTGTTCGACCTAAAGTCTTGCCGCAACCTTTCAATTTAATTGTCCTATGTTGTTTTTATTACTCCTCTAATCAGAGATCCGCTGACAAAATAAATTTTATCGAAAAATTACATGCAAGTGCTGACTTTGTACTATCAAAATACCCAAATGCAGGAATTTTCCTGATGGGTGACGCAAACGATATAAGACTTGATTCTACATGTAATGATTTTAATTTAAAACAGGTCGTTAAGGTCCCAACTACAAAAGGCAATACTACTCTTGATTTAATTTGCACTAATCTTTCGAAGCTTTACAAACCTGTCTCCACTCTGCCCCCTCTAGGGGGTAGTTACCACTTTAGCCTTCTCCTATCTCCGCTGGCTAAAGTTAAACAGTCTTTTTCTATAACTGAAACCGCTTATAGACCTCTTATTGACTCGGGACTTTTCAATTTTGGCTCCTGGATTACTACTGAAAATTGGTCAACTGTGTATTAAACAAATGACGTTGACTGCATGGCTTTGTCCCTCCAAAATTTATCGAGGAGTAATTATGAATTCCACTTCCCTGAGAAAAAATATAAAACGTTTTCTACAGATAAATCCTATGTTACTGAGCCTTTTAAAAAACTTATAGGAAAAAAATCAATTTTTTTTAAGGCAGGTCGTATTACTGAGGCTAATAGTCTAAGGAAGTTCCTAAAGAAAAAATTAAGAAAAGCAGCTTCTAATTATTATAATAGTAAAGTCAAAGATCTATATTCTAACAAGCCCAAGCAATGGTACAGAAAAATTGAACAAATATGCGGAAAAAGTCCTTCCGAAGTTAATTTTCATCTCCCTGAACCCCCTAATAAGACTGCCAACGATTTGAACTTGTACCTTGCTTCCATCGTTCAAAGTCTCCCCCCTTTCACTGGCTCAAGTCCAACTATTCCTCCCAATACTTCCTTCCCCTTTATTTCTCCCTCTGATGTTATAAATAAAATTCTAAAGCTTAGAAAATCAAGTATTTGTCCCTTGGACATCCCTGTTGACTTAATTAAAGCCTTTTCAGACAAAATTGCTGAGCCTTTATCAAATATTTTCAACCACATCACAAAATTTGGTAAATTCCCAAGTTGCTGGAAACAAGGTTTTATAACACTGTAAGTAACCTTGATAAACCAAATGTTTGGCTGAACCTTGTCTTAGTTGATTTCCAAAAAGCTTTTGACCTGGTTGACCACACCACCCTAATTCGTTCACTACTGGTTAACTTTGAACTTGATCCTCAGTTAGTAAATATTGTTATATCGTTTCTTTCAAATAGATCTCAAGTTGTTAAATACAAAAAATAAGTGACCCCCTTGAAATTCTAACCCACATTTCGGATGAAGCTAAGAACCTAAATATGAAAGTAAATTCCACTAAATCAAATATAATGACGATAAATTTCTTGAAATCTACTCCCACTTTCCTTGACCCTATCCCCCCAGATATTTCTGTGTCTTCCTTTAAATTACTTGGGGTTACAATTTCCTCTAATTTAAAGTGGGATATCCACGTGAAAGATATTGTCCGTAGAGCTAATGCGTCCATGTCTCTCCTTAAGCTCTTGAATAAATTTAACGTCCCCTCATCCCATTCTTTAAGGATCTATACTTCCTTTGTCCGCCCGCATCTTGAATATGCTTGTCCAGTTTGGCATCCTGGCATCTCCCGTGATGAATCAGAAAAAAATGAATCTACTCAAAAAAGAGCCCTAAGAATAATTTTTAAAGAAGCTTTGGTACCATATTCACTCCTGCTAAAAAAGGCCAAGCTAGAAACTCTTGAGCACAGGAGAGGAACGCTATGCCTCTGTTTTGCAAAAAATGCAATAATAAACCCTCGCACGGAAAACATTTTCCCCAAAAGGCACTCCCCATCCAGACACCGCCTGCCACGTACTATTTCTGAACCCATCCCTATCTTGTCCCCAATCCGTTGCTTAACCTCCAGGTATGAAAAAAACGTTTGTCCCCTTCATTACTGATCAAATAAACCACTAGTTTTTTTTGTTTTTTTTTGGTACTGGTGATACCCATGCTTGTGTCCGTTTGGTTCTTCTGTTCCCTCCCCCCTTGTTTCTATGCTCTCTTTTAAACCTTTTTAACACTATTTTTATCTCAATTTTTTTTTGGTTTTGTTTTAGTTTTTGCCTTTTTAACTTTCTTACATTTGACACTTTTTTTTTTTTTTTTTTTTTTTTCTTTTTTTTTAGGCTAATGAATGGCTTTGCCTTTCTGATATTGTTGTTTTTAGCATTGTTTAGCCAGTTTTTTAGTTGTTTTGCTATTTTTATATTTATTTTTATTATATGACCCCGAAATGCGAATTCGGCCCAATGGGGCTTGTGATAGTCATTTTTTGAAATAAATATCTTATCTTAAATAAAAGAAGGAGCTTCTCAACTGAAAGCGAGGAAGAGATTTTAAACACATTTGAACATATCATTCTTTATACGAAGGGTACTGTCTTCTACTTAGCCTTTGCCAGTGGCGTCGTTTGGGGGGGGGGGGTTAGGGGGCAAATATATTGGCTTGAAAATCAAGAAAAGTGGCAGCTACTACAGCATTCTGCCTAAACGGCATCTTTTTTTCTTTTTTCTTTTTTCTTCCACAGATAGCTTGGCTATAATAATGAACGACCTCTTTCCTATACTAAATTTTATACGCTACTTAATTATAGTACAGATTAGTAATTCCACAGATAGCTTGGCACTGGAACATCGTAGAGAGTTTTTCAATGGCTCATTTTAAAGGAAATTAATGGCGTTAAAAACTTTTGTAATTAAAACAAATCCGGGTTGCAGTGTTAGGAAATATATTCCAATGTTAAGAAATATAAAAACCCATAATTCCAAAAAAAAGTCACATCAGAACAAAAATTATACCATTAGAACTGCCTTGTCAAAAACCTCTATATAGGAAACTTTCTGTCATTTGACTTTAACAGCAAGGGAAATATATTGGCTTGAAAACCAAGATAAGTGACAGCTACTACAGTATTCTGCCTAAACTGTATCTTTTTTCTCTTTTCTTCGTTTCCACAGATAGCTTGGCACTGGAACATCGTAGAGAGTTGTTTAATGGCAACACAACAAGCTTGACTGTTTTCAATATCTGAATTAGACTATGGTATGTTAACTTTGCGTTTTAAGCTAGATTGGGCAATTATTTGATACTTAATCTAGGCTATCCCATAGGGAAGTGCCGAAGGAATTCCGGCCTACAGAGGTCAAAGAACCTAAATTTCAAAGTATTGAATGGTGCTACGATTTTGTTGCTATTGAAACTAGTTCCAGTGCTGCCAATCACGGGGGGGGGGGGGTATCTACCTCCTGGATTTCCCCCTATTCTTTGATTTCAAAAATAAATTTTTATTCGGTATTTTCATGGAAAAAAAGAAGAAAAAAAATTGCCCCGCTCCTTAATGTTTTTTTGAGTATAGAACTGAGGCGGTTGAGAAGGAAATATGTTAAAAAACAATTCTTAGACCTGCTTCATAATGTGTAGAATAATTAGAATTGACAGATTTTACTGCAGCTGCACTATAGTTAACCCACCCCCCCCCCTAGTGTAAAAAAATGTAACCCAAATTATGCGTTTCCCGTGTATTTTTCCATGCGTCACTCTTGTTTCATCCCGTGAAATTAAATAAAAAAATATTAAATATTTAAGATATTAAAGATGAATATTAAATAAAAAAGAAGGGTTTTTTTTTAGCAAGAGTACACGTTGTGGGTGTCATATGGCACTTTGTGATTGCCTTATTAAGTTGAATTTATAAGAAGATTTGTTTATAAATGAGCTCATAATTAGCTCTCTATGATGTCCATGTGTCTGGCCTGGCTTTTCTATTCCAAAAATGTCACCCGAATTGCACTTTTAGAGTACCCCCCCCCTAACGTAGTCTAAAGTGGCGTAATTTACCTAATTCAGGTAAGTTTGCATTAATTAAACTTCCTCTTAACGCAAGTTTATCGGATCAACCTTTTTTGCGACCCACCCCTAAAAAAAAATCTTGGATCCGCCCTTGAGTACCATATGATAGTTTATGACAGCTTTATCGAGTCTAATTTATAAAAAAAGATATTAGAATTAGCCATGTTTCAGTGCCCGATAGCAAAGAAGAAATAAACAGGACATATCGCTGCTGCCCAAGAAAAAAATTATTATTTGTTTTTGTTCAAAGAGGTGGGTTATAATTTTTCCTGTATAAGATTTCGATAATTGCAATTTAAAGGGTGTACTTTTAGATTTGCTAAGAAGCTATTTTCAAATCACATGCAACTGAATGATGCGATACACGGGGCTATTGGAATACTGCTTGGTTAAACTGTAAGGTTTAATATCCAGTAATGCGTGCAGGAGTTGAAGGAAGTGGAAGGGAGATATGCACTTTAATATTAAAATAAAGTTGGCAAAAAAACCCGATCTTATACGAAATTCACCATCACTCACCCCAAAGCTTGTTTACATCACTCTACTGTCGTCTCCAGCAACTCATAGCTGACAATTTTAGAAAAAGCTGAACGTAAGCATTTAATTTTAGCTGATACGTGTGCGTTGTTTATTAATGTATTGTATAAGGGTTTTGAAATTAACCGAGTAACGTCATTGCTAAATAGTAACTTTTCTTTACCACCTCTTGAAGAGAAATGTACTATTGAAAACCTAGGGAAGAAAGAGGCCATCTTTACTTTTTTAACCGTTTGGTACCCCCTCCCCTCTCTACTCCCAATGAGGTGGAATAGCGCATGGACTTGTGGTCCCAGAATTGGGACAGCTGGGCTGCTATGTATTCAATAAAATTAATAGTTCAGAAAAAGTGCGTTCGTAGGCTCAGCGATGTAAGATGACGAAAATCTCGGTTCCTTCACCAGCTCCGTTAAAAACTAGCTCTGTCCAGCTCTCAACTTTGAAGTGTTTTATAATAAAATAGAAAACATAATTTATATCAATTTATTCGGTTTTTACAGGCTAATAAAACCAAGAAAGGGCAGAGCTCCTTGCTTTATTTTTTTGGTTCAGAACCGACTGTAAAAAAGCAAAGGACTTTGGAACACCAAGAAGAATGTATTGAATAGAACTATGATTCACCGTCTACTTCTTCTTATAGCAGTGAATCCAATCTAAACTGTGAAAGCAGCTCTACTTTGACCAAATTAATAAACAAAAGAGATCCAGTTAATGGTCCAGCCTCAGCTTTGGCTCATGTTTATGATGGCCCCTTTCAACAAAGAGACTTGATTTTCCCTTCAACTAATGGGAGAAAATTCAGAACAGCACATTCCCTTGGTTAGAGTATAGCCCAGGAAATGATAAAGCGTATTGTTTTACCTGCCGTGCATTTTAATGTTATTGTAAAAAATATAAAGCAGATGATGCTTTTACAGTGACTGGGTTCTCTAATTGGAAAAAACCTGTCCAGGTATTTGAAAGCCATCAGAAGTGTAACTCACACATGGATAATGCAGTTAAACTTGTCTCTCTTAGAGAATCGAACAAAACTGGTTCTGTTGCTGAAAAAGTAAACATTAAATACTCCAAAGACGTGCAACAAAATCAATTGTATCTAAAATCCATATGCGAATCATTGATATTTTGTGGTAGACAAGGTATCGCATTCCAAGCTCATGACGAAACTATGGATTCAAAAAACAGAGGGAATTTTTTGGAGCTCGTGGAACTTCGCTCTAAGGACAGTGATGTGATTCAACAGCTCTTCGTTGAACGTAAAAAGAATTTTCCATATATTTCACCGATTATCCAGAATGAATTATTATCTATTATCGCAGATCAAATATTACAACAAATAAGTAAACAAGTAAAAGAAGTGAAAATATTCGCTTTTATTGTGGACAAAACTCAAGATATAGCAAAAGATGAGCAAGTTGCAGTGGTCTTGAGATATGTTAATGAAAACTTAGAAGTTCACGAATCGTCTGTTGGTTTCTATCGTGCTGAAAAAACCGATGGAAAAACATTAGCCACACTAATAAAAAATACATTTCTTTCACTAGACCTGGACATTAAAAATTTACGTGGTCAGTGTTACGACGGAGCTTCGAACATGAGACGGCCTTATAAAGGTTTGGCAGCCAGGATACTTCAGGAGAGCCCAATCGCAATGTATATTCATTGCTGCGCACACATACTGAATCTATGCATTGTCAGCTGCTGTAGTTCAGTGACTTCAATTAGAAATACGTTCTTTGTCCTTCAAAGTATCTATAATTTCATTGAAAAATCAACCAAACGCCATGCAGTTTTTGAGAGGATTCAGAAGAGTTCCAAGTCCTTTCATGGGGGAACCACAACTTTAAAGTCACTAAGCGACACCAGATGGACTTGTCGCATTGAAGCAGTGCGTGCACTGCTGGACAACTTTGAAGAGACTCTTGCAGCTTTAGAAAACATTTTAGAGACCGACCATGACGCTGGAGGACAAGCCAATGCTTTGAAAAAAGTATGGAAGATTTTAGCTTTGTTTTTGACCTACTCCTTCTAAGAAGAGTTTTGATGCAATGCGACATATTGTCGAAAACGATACAGTCCAGAAGTGTGACTTATGAATTAGTAAAAAGGGTCAAGATAAGTACTGTTGAAGTATTACAGTCCTTTCGATCAGAAGAGTTTTTTCTCAAATTGTTAAATCATAGCTCAGAATTAGCTAATAAATGTGGTTTTAGAGGTCCTGAATCGCCCCGGAAATGTAAAGTTCCAGTGAAATTAGGTGGGGGTACAATACTTTCATATGAGACAGTGCAAGAGTTTTTCAAAAATACAGTGTTGTATCCTGTTATTGATGTTTTAACTACAGAAATTGAAAGTAGGCTAGAAGAGAACAGTTTGAACATTTTGAACAACTTAAGTGTAATGCTAGGTGCAAACAAAATGAACAAAGACGCTGTAAGCTTTGTGTGTGAGTACTATAAGCTCGATTTTGAACGCTGTATGTCTGAGCCACAGTGTTTTTACGGAGTTGAGGATATGAAAACAAGAACATTCTAGAAAGAGCATCTGTTTCTGCTGAAAAACGCTTGAAATGTGTGTTTCCTCTGATATTTGATTTATTTAAACTGTACTTCACTATTCCTATGAATTCTGCGTCGTGTGAAAGATCTTTTTCTTGCCTTCGATGGTTGAAGACATACTGTCGCAGCACCACGGGGCAAGAAAGATTATCTTCACTTGCACTGTTGGCAATAGAAAGAGAAGTACAGATTGACCATGATAAAGTGATAAAGGAATTTAATATAGAAAAAAATAGACGAATACAATTTTCGTAACAAGTTTGTGTAATACAGAGCCAAAACATTGATTTTTTTTTATTCCTGGATTAGTGTGTATTGTAGGTTTATTTTATATGTAAATTTGTCTAATTTTAAAGTGTCATATGATTCATGTTACAATATAACATTAGATTTGGAATTATATGTAATAAAATTTGGAATTATCCTGTGTTTTTGCTTTACGTGACCCGCTTATTTCAATGCTATTTATTAATATAAAGCAGTGAATCTACAATCAAATCAATTAAAAAAAAATCACAAATAATATCTCAATGAATTGCATAGTAAAAGTTTGGCACGACAAATTTAATCTTTCAGAGTCAAAATCTGTTCAAAATTGCCTGCAACTGAATAGCACAATGCACGGGGCTGTTAGAATGGTGCTTGGTTCAACTACAAGATTGAGCATCCTGTGCTGGGAAGCGAGGTTGGGGAAGTCGAAGGGGATAGGCTTTGCAACATTAGTGATGAAGCCTGCTGAAAAAAATCCCAATGTATATGAAATTCACCTTATTCCGTGCAAAAGCTTTTTTAAACTATGCTACTGTCGCCTGTAGCAACTCATTGATCATAATTTTAATAAAAGCTTGATCACCATAGTGCGGAATTTTATGGTTATTTAATGTGTGTTTATTGTTTGTTATGTATTGTGTAATATTTTGAATTTAACCTAGTAGCGTCTTCGGTAAATGGTAACTTTTCTTCAGTAGCGCTGGAATAAAATTCTTGCCCCCCCCTCATAAAAATGCTGGCGCTA
Organism: Artemia sinica; assembly: GCA_027921565.1. Classification (NCBI taxonomy): domain Eukaryota; kingdom Metazoa; phylum Arthropoda; class Branchiopoda; order Anostraca; family Artemiidae; genus Artemia; species Artemia sinica. The sequence goes on from CM051264.1 coordinate 50,182,003, forward strand.
CGCCCCTGGATATACGGAAGTGTTTCTACAAGTATGCGAAATATTTGCTAAGGCTGCCTCTCTGGACTAACAACAGCTTCCTGTCCTCGCGGTATGGAGTTGCTAGTCCAATGTTCGCGGTGCAGGAAAGAAATAAGAGATATCAGAGGCAGATTATTGGTGAAAGCACCTCTGAAATTGTCCATCGTTGATAATGCGTTTGTTCTTACATACAATTGCCTTTATTTGTATTTTTTTTCTTTTTTTTCTGTAGGTTCTTCTTTATTAGTGTTGTATTTTACATTTATGATGGGCAATAAATTTATACATACATACATTACTTGTCAGTTAAAAAAAAAAAAAAAATGCTAGAAGCTTTGCACTTTAGGCTTTTTAACCCCCTTTCTTCTGTCCTTATTATGAACCATTTTGGTTTGCTTTACGAATATCTTTCCCCTTTAACTCCCTTATTCTTTTTGCCACACAGGATTTATAACTCATTTTAATGTTATTCAGTGCTATAAGGAATTGAATCATGGTAGAAATATAATTTGTCCTGTGTAGACAAAGAACAATGATTTTTTTGTTTTTTGTTGAAAACATCTTAAGGTAATATATATCTACGGGTTTTAGGTAACACACAAAAGTGCATTTTCGCCAAAATCTTTTGAAAAGGAGGGATCATTTGGATCAGTTTTGGGGGGAATAAATCCCTCCCCCTGTGTGTAGGCATCCAGTCAGATAATTAAACATAATTAAAAGAGCTGCTGATGGCTCGTAGCACAGAAAACCGCCAAATAATGGTCAAGTGCAATCACTAATATATGAAGTTTGGCAGTTTCGTGGTCAGCAATACTTTAAAAAATAAGAAAAAAAAGAGAAAGCAAAACGAGAACCAAGAATATGAAAAAAGGAAAAAGAGATCAAGACATAAAAAACGGAGACCAAGACATAGAAAGCCACCAAATAATGGTCAAGTGTAATCACTAATGTATTAAGCTTTGCAGTTTAGTAGTTAACAATACCTTAAAAAAATAATAAAAAAAAGAGCAAAACAAAACCAAGAACATGAAAAAAAGGAAGAAAGAGATCAAGACATAAAAACGGAGACTTTGAGACTTTGTAAATTAGGTCTTTGAGGATGACAACCTCCTCAAAGCCCTCAGGGCAAGGGTTGTAAGTTGTGCCCTGGGGAAATATAAAGTTTTTATAGAAAAGGGCTCAATCGATTAGAAATTGAAGTGGCTAGTGCCCTTTTCAATAGTCGAAAGTAATTGGAAGGCAACTAACACACCTTCCACGCCCACCATTTCCCCAAACATATCCAATCAAAATTTTAGATAGCCATTTTGTTCCACGCAGTTTAAAGTTCAGGAAATTATACCTTTGACCAGGACACTCCCCCCACAGTCTTCAGGGTAAGGGTTATAAGTTATATACCCAAGGGGCATATAAGTTTTTTATTGAAATCTTTGTCGTAGAAACTTGAAAAAGGGCTCATTCGATTGGAAATTCAAAGGGATAGTGCCCTTTTTAATAGTCGAAAGTGATTTGAAGGCAACTAACCTTCCTCTCACGCACACTTTTTCCCATTATTGGGAAATATAATGTATCATAGGCAGCGCAATAGCGCTGCCTAAGTAACGAACGATGTTGGCACAATGTATTATATTTTTTTTGTCCATACCCGGGCACTTCGTATCGAAGGAGTTGTCGTAGAAACTTCGAAAAGGGCTCATTCGATTGGAAATTGGAGTTGCTAGTGCCCTTTTTAATAGTTGAATGTGATTGGAGGGCAACTAGCCCCCCACGCCCATCATTCCCCCAAACACATCCAATCAAAATTTTGAGATATTCATTTTGTTCAGCGTTGTTGATTTTCACATGGAAATCATTTTTTTGAGGAGGACACTCCCCACAGCCTTCAGGGCAAGGGTTGTAAGTTATGCCCTGAGGACAATAAGAACGATGTCGGCACAATGTATTATTTATTATTTTTTTCCTTTAGAGCATTGCACTTCGCATCAAAGAAGTTGTCGTAGAAATTTCGAAAAGGGTTCATTCAATTGGAAATCTGAGTGGCTTGTGCCCTTTTTAATAGTCGACAGTGATTGGAAGGCAACTAATACGCCTTCCACGCCCACCATTTCCCGAAACACATCCAATCAAAATTTTGAGATATCCATTTTGTTCAGCGTAGTTGATTTCCAAATATAAATTATGTTTTTGAGGAGGACACTCCCCCACAGCTTTCAGGGTAAGGGTTGTAAGTTATGCCCTGGGGGTATATAAGGTTTTTATAGAAGGCATTGTCGTAGAAACTTCAAAAAAGGCTCATTCGATTGGAAATTCAAAGGTCTAGCGCCCTTTTTATAGTTGAAAGTTATTGGAGAGCAACTAGCCCCCCCCCCCTCCACGCCCATCATTCCCCCAAACACATCCAATTGAAATTTTGAGATAGCCATTGTGTTCAGCGTATTTGATTTCCAGATAAAAAATATTATTTTGAGGAGGACATTCCCCCACAACCCTCGGGGCACGGGTTTTAAGCTATGCCCTGAGGGCTTATAACAACGATCTTGGCACAATGTATTATTTATTGTTTTTATAACGATAAAAACAATAAATCGTATCGAATTATTGCAGGGCACTTTGTATCGAACAAGTTGTCATAGAAACTTCGAAAAGGCTCATTTCAATTGGAAATTGGAGTGGCTTGTGCCCTTTTTAATAGTCGAAAGTGATTGGAAGGCTACTAACACCCCTTCCACGCCCACCATTTCCCGAAACACATCCAATCAAAATTTAAGATAGCCATTTTGTTAAGCGTAGTTGATTTCTAGATAGAAATTATGTTTTTGAGGAAGACACTCCCCCACAGCCTTCAGGGCAAGGGTTGTAAGTTATGCTCTAGGGGCATATAAAGTTTTTATAGAAGGTGTTGTCGTAGAAACTTCAAAAAAGGCTCATTCCATTAGAAATTCAAAGGGCTAGTGCCCTTTTTAATAGTCGAAAATGATTGGAGGGCTACTAACCCCCTCTCATGCCCACCTTTTCCCCAAACACATCCAATGAAAATTTTGAGATAGCCATTTTATTCAATGTAGTTTTAAGTTCTGTAAAATAGATTTTTGAGGATGAAAACCCCCTCACAGCCCTCAGAGCAAGGATTGTACGTTATGCCCTGGGGGCATATAAGGTTTTCATAGAACGCGTTGTCGTATAAACTTCAAAAGGGGCTGATTTGATTAGAAATTGAAATGGCTAGTGCCCTTGTTAATTGTCGAAAGTAATTAGAAGGCAACTAACACCCCTTCCATGCCCACCATTTCCTCAAACACGTCCAATCAAAATTTTGAGATAGCCATTTTGTTCCAAGCAGTTTAAAGTTTAGGAAATTATGCCTTTGAGCAGGACATCCCCCACAGTCTTCAGGGCAAGGGTTATAAGTTATGCCCTGGGGGCATATAAGTTTTTATTGAAATATTTGTCGTAGAAACTTGAAAGTGAGCTCTTTCGATTGGAAATTCAAAGCTTTAGGTCTTTAAGGATGACAACCCATTCCCCCCACAACCCTCAGGGCAAGGGTTGTAAGTTATACCCTGGGAGTATGTAAGGTTTTTATAGAAAGCGATGTTGTAAAAACATCAAAAAGGGCTCCATTCAATTGAAAATTGAAAGGGCTGGTACCCTTGTAATAGTCGAAAGTGATTGAAGGGCAACTAACCCCTCTCTCACGCCCACCATTTCCCCTAAAACATCCAATCAAAATTTCGAGATATCCATTTTGTTCAACGTAGTCGAAAGTTCTGGAAATTAGGTCTTTTAGGATGATAACCCCCTCAGAGCCCTCAGTGCAAGGGTTGTAATTAATGCCCTGGGGGCATATAAGATTTATGTAGAAAGTCGTTTCAAAAATTTCAAAAAGGGCTCATTTGTTTGGAAATTGAAATGGCCCTTTATAATAGTCAACAATGAGTGAAGAGTAAGTGACCCCTCTCTCACGCCCACCATTTCCCCAAACACATTCAATCAAAGTTTAGAGATGGTCATTTTGCTCAACGTAGTTGAAAGTTCTGGAAATTCTGTATCTAAGGATGACAAACCCCCCAGAGTCCCCAGGGCAAAGGTTGTAAGTTAAGATTAAATCAAAATGCACTGTGTTAATGCTAATTCTCAATAAGGCATCTCAGCAGTATCCTAAGAACGACTGAGGGTATTATATTCAAACTTTTGGGGCTACTTCTGTTCTTAAAATTTAACCAAATCAAAATAGCGTAAGTGTATGCAAGCTATCAAAGAAAGTAAACAGATTTTTTTGCGAATGGTATCAAGTTTACTTCAGGTCAACTAGAGGAGGTATGAAACTAAATTAAACACTCCTATTTGTTTCCAGATTTTTAATAGAGTGCATGTTGTTAAAAATTGCTTAAAAATTTTCTCCAGCATACAAATAGCAGGCCAAATTATAAAGTCTTAAAAAAATAAAAGATTTAAACTATTATTTTCTTTTCCCTGAAAAAACTATGTCAATACAAAACGAACAGAAACTAATTAAAAAAAAAACCTTTTCCATAAAATAAGTTTTTCAAAGAAAAGTAAAGAACTCCATTAAACCAAAAATGAGCAAAAATAAAGTCAAATAATCTACCAAGCGTAAAACTACCATAAATCAGCATCGATAAATAAATGAAACCCAAAACGAACAGAAATTGCATTAAATAACCGCGTCAAACTCAAAACGAGCAGAAATTAACATGAGTAGGGCTCAAAACCCCTATGCCTTCCCAAGGTCAGAACATAATTTGCACTTTACTGAAAAAAAAATACAAATAGAATGTGCATTGTCAATTTAATATACATATTGTGATATTTGTTAATCAAAATGTTAATATTATTTGATATATGAAAGTTATAAAAGTAAAAACATTTATATTTTTTCAGTAAACTGCAAATTATGTTCTGACCTTGGGAAGGCATAGGGATTTTGAGCCCTACTCATGTTAATTTCTGCTTGTTTTGAGTTTGAATCGGTTATTTATTGTAATTTCTGTTCGTTTTGGGTTTCATTTATTTATAGATGCTGATTTGTGGTAGTTTCACGCTTGGTAGATTATTTGATTTTATTTTTGCTCATTTTTGATTTAATAGAGTTCTTTACTTTTCTTAGAAAAACTTATTTTATAGAAAAAGTTTTTTTTTAATTAATTGATGCAAAAGGTGAGCATGTCGGCCAAATTTGAACCTCATATCGTGTTCCAACTAACAATTTGTGCGTAGATGACAATCTTGTATAGGTGAGAGTTCTGGGTGGCTAATGTATAATTGTGACAAATTTTCGTATTTTTTCTAAAATCAAAATTATCCACGATCAAAAGCAGCTATAAAGGGAAAAAAGAGATGTCTCAATGCTGAAATTTTTTGCTGTTGTTCAAAGAATCAAGAATTAGGTTAATATTATTTTAGACTGTTTTTTTTTCTGTAAGTGGAAAGAGAAACTGAGATGTGGCAAATATTCTACAATTAAGCAAAACCGATCAAATTCGATTTTATTGACGGCCTTCTAACTTGAAAACATTTTCTAAATCTGGTTTTCAATAGTAATCGATAACTGTGGTCAAATATAAGCAAAACAATCCAACAGTTTTGTTCTAATATTGCTTTTTTTCATGGATTTTATCATACTCTTGTCTCGGTTTCGCCTTAAATGTTACCTAGACCACTTTTGCTTAACAAAGTAGAATATTTCCGTGAAAGTTCGAATGTATTTTTTTCAAATATCGGATGTGATTGTAGAATTTGTTTTACTTAAGATATTAGCACGTTTAACTTTGAAATAGCTTTCCACTCTAATTTTGACTTATATCCCATCCGGCCTTTGTGGCTGTATTGGGGCTTCTTCTCTTCTAACTAGTCGTTGAATATGGCGACGGTATTCGGTTCTATCTGGTGCAAGACACAGGAGTTGGGTGAGGTTCTGGCCATTGAAGTTGTTGTACCATCTCTTGCGAGGTCGACCACGAGGTCGTGTGCCATGTACCCATCCTTCAAACGTGATTTTGTTGAGTTGATTTGATGACATTCGTTGTGGAGCCAGTGGAGTTGCTGACTTCTAATTCGATCCATGGTAGTGTATGAGCAGTGGAGTTTACGGAGATCTTCATTGGCTGCTAGGTTGATGTAGGTAATCCCTGCTATGTGACGGAGACATTTTGTTTCAAATGCGAAGATTCGCCTTTCATCATCAGCTTTAATTGACCAGGTTATACTTGCATACATAGCAGTGGGGATTATGAGAGAGTTAAAGAGGACCTTCAATAATTTTGATAATAATTTACTTCTCCAAATTGATGATAGGCTCTTGAAGCTGCTGGTTGCAAGGCCCAGTCTACACCTAATCAATTTTGAGCAATCATTGTAAGAGGTTAAAAGACTGCCGAGGTAAACAAAAGATTCTAGATTTTCAATTTGTTCTCCTTTTATGGTTAGCTGTATGGCTCTGGGTGCAGAGTCTCTGGATACCCGCATGAGTTTCGTTTTTGTTGTGTTGACAACCATCCCAAGGGCTTCGGTTGCTGACACTATCTCGTTTGTGTCGGTTTGGAGATGTTCATGACTGTTAATTTTTACGATGTCGTCTGCGTACGCTAATTTGTCGATAAGTTTCCCTCCAATGGATGCACCGTCTGTGGTTTTAGCAAGTGATAAAGCTGCATTTAGAAACAGATCAAATAGATGAGGGGATAAGAGGCAACCCTGAAGTACACCTGCAGACGTCTGGAAATCTGTCAATCCCTCAGGCGTCTGAACCTGGCTACAGAAGTTCAAATACATATCTTTGATCAACGTTGCCATGTTTTTGGGGACTCTATAATGCAGAAGTATGTGTCAAAGCCCGTTGCGCCATATTAAATCGAAGGCCTGTTTAAAGTCAAGAAAAAGTAAGAGCAATTCTTTCGCAATTTCTATATTTTTCTCCATCAGTTGCCGGGTGGAAAATATATGATCTATAGTAGATGGATCTTTTCGGAAGCCGGCCTGATATTCCTCGAAAGTCAGGTCTGTCAGGGATTTTAGTCGATCAAGTAGGATTTTCGTAAGGATCTTTGCCGGTTGGCTTGTCATGCTAATTGGTCTGTAGTTATTACAGTCGCCTTTTTATCCTTTTTTGTAAAGGGGGGCAATCTTGACTTTCGCCCAAGATCTGGGGAAGTGGCCTGTTTCCCAAATGCCTACTGTGACTTTATGATAGATGTCTACCAGTTCTTCTGGGCCTGACTTAAGTAGGTCTGACTGTATGCCATCTGGGCCAGGAGCTTTATTTGTTTTCAGGGATTGTAAAGCAGCAACTACCTTTTCTCGTAATGGGGGTGGACTTGGATCTACTGGGTACTCCGGTAGTTGAAAAAACAATAGGATAGATGGGTCAGGGGTTAAAGTGGGGTTCAGTTTCTGGCAAAAGTGTTCCTTCTAGCGTTCCCGCCTCTCCTTAGAATCTGTGATAAGTTGTCCATGTTTATCTAACAAGGTTGTTGCTGCCGCGGATTTCTTTTTCGACAGCTCCCGTACATTTTTGTACATGTAGTGGCTGTCATTTTTTTTTGAAGGCGTCCTCGCATTCACGGCACTTGTCGTTGACGTATTGGCGCAGAGCCTGTCGTATTTTTTTCTCTACTAGACGTTTTAACCTCTTGTATTCATCCTGGCTTTGTCGGTCTTGATTGTTGGCGTGAATACGTTTTTCAGCACAGATATAGATGATTTCGGGTGTGATCCATGGTTTATCAGAGCGGGACTGTACCCCTAAGATTTCATGAGCCGTTTCTCTAATAATTAAGGCGCTTTCAACCAGACGGTCGACTTCCTCAGTGGTTGGGATTCCCGTGAGTTGGATGCTTGACAGCTTATTCGAGAGAGCAGTTTTATATTTGTTTCCTGTTTTGATGTTTTTTAAGAGATCGACACGGTATTTTGGGTAGCTTTTCTTGGGTGGTTGGGGTTTTTGGAAGCGCTTACGGAGTTCTGACATGACTAGAACATGGTTTGAGTCAAAATCACCGCCGGCCAAAGATACTGTATTCAGCACTGACGACTTCCAACGCTTGCGGACCAGTATGAGATCAATCATATTTGAGGTTCGGCCCTCTGGGGATCTCCATGTGACCTTTCTGTGTTTTCTATGTCGAAACATTGTGTTGGTAATGAAAAGCTCGATATCACGACAGAAATCTATTAACATTTCCCCCTAAGGTTTTGTCTCCCATGTCCGAAATCGCCCATTACGTCTTCGAAACCTGCATTTGATTGTCCAACGATAGCGTTATAGTCCCCAATGACGAAGAGAACATTCTTATTGGGCACCTGGTCCATGGTATTTTGGAGCTAGGCGTAGAATTCTTCTACATCTTGGTCACTCCGGGAAGAGTCGGGGGCATAAACTTGGATGGTGGAAATGTTAGCGATAGATCCTTTAAAACGGGTGGTAAATTGTAAACATTTGGCTTTTACAAAATGCATAGTTGCGTTTCAAAGCAGGCTTATTTCCGGCTTCTATTGTAAAAACACAAATAAATATACTCTTGTCGACTGTGTCGACGAAAAGTGATCCCATCGATTTCATCGATTTCAAGGGTTCTGAAGGTATTTTTCAAAGGAGTTTGTTTTCGTCGCTACTATTCATTTTTAACATCTTTCAGATGTTACTTTGGAAAAGTGGAGAAACAGTTTTTTTCTTACGTTTTTGGTTAAAATGGTTGCAATGAACTTTTGACGTGACGCCCTGTATTGCCACCCTGGGCCCCATGGATCAGAAATGTCACAGAAGTCGCTTTTTTCTAGTTTAGGTCTTCAATCACTTTTTGGCAAAAAACAAAAAAAAAAAAATCAGCACTGAAAACTTTCCAAAGATAAGGACTTAAAAATTATGTCAAGGAGTTTTTCGGACAACCTGAATTTTCTGTTGTAATATTCTTTAAGGTTGGGGAAATTTCGGAGGGTGTTTCCAATTTTTTCTGGGATATTGTAAATTTACCAATGCTAATAACTCCACCCGAGCACCTTTAAACGTAACATTTTGACGTATCTAAAATTATCCTTGAAAATATATTATACTGATGTATATGTAGACAAAATACACACTTCCAAGTTTGGGGCCTAAGGCATAAAACATGTAATAAAGCTTCGGCTATCCATCCCCTGAAATAAAACGGCAGGAATCTTAAGTGCTTTATTTAGAATTTACTCATTGGGGATCACGTTACTTTTGCTGGGGGAGGGGAGGGATTCATAATGGAAACGCATTGTCGTTGGAAGTAGTTTTATCAATATTCTTGCCTATAAGTATCCTATGGAAGCAATCCCTATTGCTGTGATTGCGAGGGGCGAATCTCAGCTCCTCAACTCTGTTTTGCACTTTGATCTTTAAACATTCATTATTGCTCCTTTTTTTGAATATTTTTGTCAATAAATATTGCTTCATAGGAATTTATTCAGTCCTTGCAGTGCTGAAGGACATATAAACATGTAATGTGCTTATAAAATATCAACTCAAAACATTTTCTGTTAAAGCCTAAATGGATAAAGAATGGAGAATGCTTAGATGTAATAAGCTATCTTTTCCTTCCTTTTTTCTGTTTTTTTTTTTTTTTTTTTTTTTTTTAGCTCTTCAATATTGCAATATTTGACATATTTGATGGTATCGATTGTGGATACAATAAACCAAAGTATGTTTACGGGACAAAGTTAATCGGCAGTATAAAAAGTAGGAGAGGAACATGCCCAAAATAAAAATATGTGTGTTGGCGGAATATAAAAAAAATTCTATGCCACAGGCTAGTTTTGTTTATTTTTCAAAATGGGAATTGTAGGCCATAGAATTTATAATACGGTTTAAAAAATATAATAAAATTAATGAAAAAGTAATTAATTTTGCAATCAAATAAGCAAGTATAAAGGAAGACCCAAAGTCGACCTGCGACATATTTTTTTATTTGTTATTTCAAAAATAGAATTAAAAGAAAATAATCAGCCTTTTTGTGAGAATAGGAGACCAATAAAACCAAATTCTGATATGAAATGACGAAAACTTTGTATTTCAACCATAGCCGTCATGCCCGCAAGACTATTCTAAAAACTCGATTTTATTTTTTATAGCACCCGTAGTTTTCCTGCATAATGAAAATAACCTGGTTATATCTAGTGGCGTGGCCTCTGAGAGGCTACCAAATTGTGTGCTTTGTTTTTCTTTCAAAAACCAAGATTTTCCCCGGAAGCTGAAAACCATAGTTACGCCTTTGTTAATATGCCCCCTCCAAGTCACATGAAGTACAATTAAATAAAGGTAAGAAAGTTGTAAAAATCCATACGATTAAACATTATTAATTATTCAACATTCTTGCACTTCCTGGCTAAAGGGGCATGAAAAGGAGATCAGCACAGACTATTTGGTCTACAGCCTAGTGTCACTTCTTTTTCATTTTTTTTGCTTGTGTAGCACACCCTCTCTAACATCTTATATTTAATAGCAAAAAAAATGAAAAAGAAGTGACACTAGGCTGTAGACCAAATAGTATGTGCTGATCTCCTTTTCATGCCCCTTTAGCCAGGAATGTTGAATAATTAATAATGTTTAATCGTATGGATTTTTACAACTTTCTTACCTTTATTTAATTGTACTTCATGTGACTTGGAGGGGGCATATTAACAAAGGCGTAACTATGGTTTTCAGCTTCCGGGGAAAATCTTGGTTTTTGAAAGAAAAACAAAGCACGATATTACAATGTATACCCTTCTAGGCTAATGAGGCAGTTTAACATGGACTATGACTACTCGCAAGAGGAACTGAAATGTTGTCTAAGGCAAGCTTTGTTCGAAGGAGATGAAACAGATTTAGCAGAATTCCTGATGAGGAAAATAGAAGCATTACGAAAAAGGCTACAACCTCTCATTTTTGATGCCTTATTCATAAATAACTTCTTTTCACCATTGGCAAAGGAGGTACAGATAATATTAGAGGGCATAAGAAAAAATACAGACTTCCTTATTTTACTGGAAGAAAACAATATATTGAAGGAAACTTCTGGGAAGAGTAATGACAGCTTTTGTTCAAAATGTCAAGAATTTGACCGACCACCAAGTGTTGAGGCTGTATTGATGGATTCTCAGTTCCAGGTGAATGCTATTACTCCGATTTCAGATGAGAAAAAAAGCAGCAATAATACAAATTTTGGCAGTAGTGATATCCCCAATGATTCTATTGTTTTATTGCAGAAAAAAGCTCAATATCTTTCAATAGAACACGCCGTCCTAGCTATACTCTTAGTACTACTGTTGTTTCTTGGATGCTTTCAAGTTCTATATTTTAGAAAATCCATTCGAAATAGCAGTTTATCGCGTGCCGAGTACGAACTACGACGAGAACGAATGACGAGAACTGGAAGCAGTTTAATTGCCAATATATGAGGGTCCTGAATCAGAATCATTTTGAACTTGAGGTTTTATTATTTTGATACTCCTTTTGAATTGAAAATTATAAATTATAATATAGATGTTTATGACTTATTTACAATTTGATATCAAGGTTAATCTACATAAAGTGTCAGCACTGCATGGACGCAAATCTTGTGTGGTATGAGAAATCTTACTGATACCCATTTGTAACCTGCTAAAGGGTTTGCCCTTAAGGACTATTACATAGTTAATTTTTTTGTTGAAAATGGATATGCTTGTATTTAAACATGTTCTCTTGTAGTGTTATGACAGACCACATTTTATGCTGAAGAATACGTGCCTCAATACAGCTAAAGAAAGAAAAAAAATAGAAAGGATAAAGCAGCATAATAATGTTTGGCTTTATACAAAAGCTAATAAGTAAGCTTTAGACCAGAAACATATGGTCTTTCGATATATGTAACAGAACTTTCAAAAAAGTTACTTGTTGTTTTAATTAAACGACCCTTGTGTTTCAGTAGTCGTTTTTAAAGAATTGAGACAAAATTTAAACTTTAGCGTAAAAAGCAATGTGTTGAGGAGGGGGCAACCCCCCTCATGTACATAATAATTCCTGTTTGTTTTAAGTTTCAATATTGCTCCTTACTTTCTGTTGAAAAAACGTTTTTTTTTATTTCTGGTCGTGTTTTAAATAACACCAGGACATCTGGATCCACCTCCATGGAAAAATCTCCCTCCCCACGGAAATATTCTCTGGAAATTTCAATCCTGGTGAAAACTTACCCCGTACTATTATTACCCTTAACACCTCCACGCGTAAAATTGAATCAGTAAAGAAAAAAGCAAGACATATAAAGCAATTTCGTATAGGGATTCTGGAAATTTTCCCAGTATGCAATTTCCCCTGAATAGTTCACCCCCTGGAAAATTCCCTCTCCACGGAAAATTCTCCCCGTGCAAAGTCCCCCAGCAAAAATTCGTCCTCCCCCAACCAAAAATTGTATGTATGCTTCCCAATAACAAATACTATGCGTGTACAATGAGTAAATTTTATAACATAAAGACCTTTCCTCAGGGGATGGGGGGGGGGGGTCATGTTATCTCCAAAGACATAGTTATTAGTCCTTTCAACTGTGCTGAACAAAATAGAAATCTCAGAATTTTGATCAGATGATTTTAAGAAAAAAAGTGTTGTGGGAGGGAGCCTAGTTGCCCTCCAATTTTTGGCCACTTTTGATTTCTGTTAGAACGAGTCCTCTCCTGATGTTCTAGGTCCACAGGGTCGGTACGATCACCCCTGGGGAAAACAAACAAATAAACATGCATCCGTGATCTTTCCTCTGGCAAAAAGTACAAAATTACACAATTTTGCAGATAGGAGCTTGATACGTTTACAGCTGGGTTCTCTGATACGCTGAATCTGATGGTGTGATTTTCATTAAGTTTCTACGAATTTTAGAGGGTGTTTCCCCCTTTTTTCGAAAATCAGGCAAATTTTCTCAGACTCGTAACCTTTGACGAGTAAAACTAAACTTAATTAAACTTATATATTTCAAATCAGCATGAAAATCCAATTCTTTTGATATATTTATTGGTGTTGGAATTCTGTTTTTTTTTTAGTTTTGGTTACTAGTGAGCCGGGTTACTCCTTACTTACAGTTCGTAACCACGAACTGTTTGAAAGCTGTGGAAGAATTTGTTATTAAGAGATCAACCTTAAACGACTATTTTCAAAGATCAAGAGCTGCTGCGGACGAACTTTCCCCTTCCCAGCAGCGGACGAACTTTCCCCTTCCCAGCAGCGGACGAACTTTCCCCTTTCCCCACATCCCAGCAGTGGTTCTTAAAGTGATGGTTTAACCATCACTTTAATTTGACGAAAAAAGTGCCTTTCGAGGCAATTGTTTAGTCTTGAGTGGAAAAAGATTGGTTGTGGAATATTTTGTGTTCAATAGAGTACATTTCGTGCAACTTAAGATACGTGGCACTCCTCCCAGCACTTTAGAACCAACCCACTCAAGTGGATTAATGAGCAGTGGCCTGCTTTTACAAACAATAGAGCAATTCATAAAAAAAGACAAATAAGAGAAATCGGTTTGTTTTTCTCCTAGGCTACCACGACAGCCACTTAGACCCGGTGTGATCGACCTGTGTAATAGGTTTGGTATCAAAATACTTGCCTTTCTACCGCACAGGTCACACAAGTGACCTTCTTGAATACACAATCAAAAACATCTCGCTAGTCATACCAAGATGATCATCAAGAGCAGAAAAGAAAAAATAACCAGTGACGTCGCCCCAACCAAACACTCTTTTCTTCCGCCCGTTTACCTACCGTTAAGTAAAAGAGGGGGTAAGGTGTTTTCAAAATCTAAGGGGATAATTTTTTTGTTGTTTTTTTTTTCCATGGAAATTCTCAAAAAAGTTACGAAGGTTTTAGGGTTTTAAGGGATTATATATATATATATATATATATATATATATATATATATATATATATATATATATATATATATATATATATATATATATATATATATATATATATATATATATATACGTCTTTGGTAGGGACACTAATTATGTTTATTCAGTAAGCTATTGCAATTAATTTTAATTCATTGAATACGTTCTGTTGAACGCGGGGCATGTCTATAACTCGCGAACTACTTCACTAAAGCCACAAATCACGAAGATGAGGGGGGCTGTGTTTTTATTTCAAAACCTGAGATAATGGGGGAGGGGATAATATGTCGTTTTTTTTTCAATGGAAATACCCGAAAAAGGTGTTTTCTAGACAATATACAAAAAAAAAAAAATGAAAATAAAGATGGGGGAGCAATTCCCACCTCCCAATTGCCACCTCTTTACTTCACTTTGATAGAACCAAAAAATGAAAAGAAAAAAAAGAAACAATTAAGTTAGAAACTCCTTGCAATCCAATGTAATTAACTAGTTCTAGTTGATAAAACCGAGGTAATCTCTAATAAGCTCATGGGAAATTTATTCTCTAATCCAAGGTTGACGGATGACCCCGGATAGGAGGAACAATCTCGGCTATTTATCCAATGACAGGTGCATCTTACTCAGGGGGTAAATAGAATTAATGACACGGAACTTAATACATGATTTCATGAGCTCTGAAAATAAGTAGGGTGCATATTATCACTACCTGCTTGGGAAGCCATGGCTTGGACATAGAGAGGGAATCTAGATTTCACGAGTTCAGAGGATTTTTAATGAAGTGATGTAATCGATATTGATCCTTCTGCAACAGACTTGTATATAATTTTTAATATATTTGACTAGCTTATCCTTCACGCGTTGCTGCGACCTCAAAGCAAAGAAAATTCAAAGAAAACCCCAATGAAAAATTCTGTTTTTGGGAAACACCCCCGCTGCATAAAATTCTCCCTGCAGGAAATTCCCTCCTGTGGAAAATTCTTTTCTGCGGAAAATTCCTCGGTGGAAATCCGCCCCCCAAAAGCTCCCTCTTTCGGAGGTTCACCCGCGGAAAATTTCCCCTCCGTGGAATATTCCCTCCTGTGTTTTATTAACGGTCGTATTTTTAAATTTAAAATTATTTGAAAAATTGCTCCTGTGGACAATTCTCCCCCAGGAAATTCCTCCTATGGAAAATCCTCTCCCGCAGAAAATTTCCTCTCCACAGAAAATTCATCCCCTCTCCCGAAAATCCCCCCGGGAAAATTTACCCATGTGTAAAGTGAACATCGTATTTTTAAATTTAAAGTATTTGAAAAATTAAGTTAAGATTATTAACTTACCCATCGGGCGTTTTTGCATACAGATATCCATAAACAAAATTAATTTCCAGAAAATGTAATCGGATGCAACTGTTCAGGGGCCCCAATCTCTGTCAGAGTGTGAAGTATTCGAAATGTTAAGAAGGCCTGGGGGGATTCCGCACTTTCTAGGAATATGTTCTGCTAATGCTCCGTAACTGCTTTCGATCTGTAGCTGTGAATGCTCGCCAGAACGGTGCAAGATACAGCAAATTTGGGAGCACGCATGGGATGTAAAGTTTGCTTAGCAGTCGACGGTTAAGTCGCAATTTACTGGCTTCCAAGCTACCGTAAGCACTGGCTGAGCGACGGTTAAAATGGCAGATTAGTAGATTTCTTGTCATTTTCAGAGAGTCGCCGATTGGCAGACCTAAATACCTCATTTCGCACTTGGGAGTGACCGACACATCGTCGAGATTAACTGTAAATCCTTCCTATACTTTATCCCAGTTGAACAGTACTACTTCCGATTTTTCAAAGTTAAATTTCACATTGATCTTTGCGTATTCTCGACTAATAGTGACAAAATTTCTTCAAACGAGAATAGTGTTTGACTGGGGAATCACAAGGGGGTGGCGTGGGCTTGGGCATCGAGAATACAGCTAGGCAACTGGAGACGTAAGGGCTCCTGTCTAACCCCTTATCAGACTGGTATTACTACGTGCGTAACAGTCCCATTAGGTAATTTGACTACTTCAACCAAATGGGTATACATATCATACATGACACGGATCACACAACTATTAACTCTACGCTTAAACAACTCAATCAGAATATGGGCATGAATCAGAGAGTCAAATGCAGGGCTTACATCGTGACTCCCTAGAACTAGTGATGCACCAGCATATTCGGCATCAATTAAGATCGACGAGAGCAAAGTACTATTCTCTTGTTTCATGTTCGTTTCCCTTCTTTTGTTTTCTCTAGTTAATTCTGCCCTGTATCTGTGGCAAAGTATGAAATAATTATCTATAATTGGATTTATTGTTATATAGATTCATAGAATTTGAGCAAGACGATAAAATAAAAGTCCAAAATAGGGATAAAATCCTTTTTAATAGACAGTGTATAAAAAATTTCACAAGAAATACCAGATATTTCGGTCACATATACAGTGACCGTCATCAGTAGTATATCAGTAGATGACGGTAGTAGGGAAAGGGGTACCAGCCCTGAATACACTGCGTGCTGCCATCTATAATTGAGTCTAACACTAAATACACATAATTTATTCAAGGATTATTGATCGAGTCTAACGGGTCAGTGACACCGAGGGGAACTAGATTTCTTGGAAATTCATTTGCATAATCGGCAGGAATTATTGATCTACGAGGGGGAATTAAGAAACAATATGGCTCCTTTGATCTTTAGGTCTGAGAGATATCAGGTCTTTAGTGACAGAGATAAATTAATATTCTATTTTTAAATATGGCTTCTCTGATCTTTAGGTCTGGGAGATAAATAATATTCTATCGAAAACTTAATAGTGAAGCTAGGAACACCTATGAGATGAAGACAGATTGAATATATTTTACGCGGGAAATGGTTTAATGGGAATTTCAAATGTGACAGCGCAGGGATGCCGAAACAAAGGAACACGCAGAAATTACTTTTAAGGGATTATTTGGGCGAAACAGTTTGAGAAATTTCAGGGGATTATTTGGGCGAAACCGTTTGAGATATTTTAGAAGATGATTTAGGCAAAACCGTTTGAGACATTTTAGAAGATGATTTAAGAAGATGATTTAGAAGATGATTTGGGGTGAAAATCTGTGGTCGTTATAATACACAAATTCCATTTGAACAGTGTTTTGAGGTCCCCTACCCAACCCCAAAGGACTCTCCGGGCCCCCAAAGGGCTCCCGGCGCCCCAAGAGCCCCTCGGTGCTCCCAAAGGCCCCCGGGCCCCCATTGGCCCCTGGTCCCCCAAAGGCCCCCCGAGCCCCCAAAGACCCCCCGGGCTCCCAAAGGCTCCTCGGGCCCCCAAAGGCCCCCCGGGCCCCGAAAGGCCCCCACGAGCCCCTCCCTTCCTCCCTCCCTTTGTTTGAAATTTTTTAAAGTTTTTTCGGACTGAAGTTTTTAGACTTAGAAATTATCCAGCATTTTTCCGGTTATTT
The DNA here is from genome assembly GCA_027921565.1 of Artemia sinica. NCBI lineage: Eukaryota > Metazoa > Arthropoda > Branchiopoda > Anostraca > Artemiidae > Artemia > Artemia sinica. The sequence continues at coordinate 50,199,350 of CM051264.1, forward strand.
CTTTAACCCGTTGGCCTAGGGTTTTAGCCTAGTGTCTTAGCTTATTTTTATTTAGAGTTGAAGTTTAGTTTAGTTATAGTTAAGAGTTTAAAGTTTTACCTTAGAGTCTTAGCTTAGAGTTTTAGTTAGAGTTCTAGTTTAGATTTAGTTAAGAGTTTTAGCTTGGAGTTTTAGCCTAGAGTCTTAGCTTAAAGTTTTAGCCTAGAGTCTTATCTTAGAGTTTTAGTTAGAGTTGAAGTTTAGTTTAGTTATAGTTAAGAGTTTAGAGTTTTAGCTTAGAGTCTTAGCTTAGAGTTTTTGTTAGAGTTCTAGTTTAGTTTAGTTTTAGTTAAGAGTTTAGAGTCTTACCTTAGAGGCTTAGCTTAGAGTTTTAGTTAGAGTTGAAGTTTAGTTTAGTTATAGTTAAGAATTTAGAATTTTAGCTTAGAGTCATATCTTAGAGTTTTAGTTAAGAGTTTAGAGTTTTAGCCTAGAGTCTTAGCTTAGGGTTTTCGTTGAAGTTCTAGTTTAGTTTAGTTTTAGTTAAGTGTTTAGAGTTTTACCTTAGAGTCTTAGCTTCGAGTTTTAGTTAGAGTTGAAGTTTAGTTTAGTTATAGTTAAGAGTTTAAAGTTTTTAGCTTAGAGTCTTAGCTTAGCGTTTTTGTTAGAGTTCTAGCTTAGCTATAGTTAAGAGTTTGGAGTTTTACCTTAGAGTCTTAGCTTAGAGTTTTAGTTAGAGTTGAAGTTTACTTTAGTTTTAGTTAAGAGTTTAGAGTTTTAGCTTAGAGTCTTAGCTTACAGTTTTTGTTAGAGTTCTAGTTTAGTTTAGTTTTAGTTAAGAGTTTAGAGTTTTTAGCTTAGAGTCTTAACTTAGAGCTTTAGTTAAAATTGAAGTTTAATTTAGTAATAGTTAAGAGTTTAGAGTTTTAGCTTAGAGTCTTAGCCTAGAGTTTTTGTTAGAGTTCTAGTTTAGTTTAGTTTTAGTTAAGAGTTTAGAGTTTTACCTTAGAGTCTTAGCTTAGACTTTTAGTTAGAGTTGAAGTTTAGTTTAGTTATAGTTAAGAATTTAGAGTTTTAGCTTAGAGTCATAGCTTAGAGTTTTAGTTAAAGTTGTAGTTTAGTTAAGTTTTAGTTAAGAGTTTAGAGTTTTAGCTTAGAGTCTTAGCTTAGAGATTTTGTTGAAGTTCTAGTTTAATTTAGTTTTACTTAAGAGTTTAGAGTTTTAGCTTAGAGTCTTAGCTTAGAGTTTTAGTTAAAGTTGAAGTTTAATTTAGTAATAGTTAAGAGTTTAGAGTTTTAGCTTAGAGGCTTAGCCTAGAGTTTTTGTTAGAGTTCTAGTTTAGTTTAGTTTTAGTTAAGAGTTTAGAGTTTTACCTTAGAGTCTTAGCTTAGAGTTTTAGTTAGAGTTGAAGTTTAGTTTAGTTATAGTTAAGAATTTAGAGTTTTAGCTTAGAGTCATAGCCTAGAGTTTTTGTTAGAGTTCTAGTTTAGTTTAGTTTTAGTTTAGAGGTTAGATTCTACCTTAGAGTCTTAGCTTAGAGTTTTAGTTAGAGTTCTAGCTTAGTATAGTTTTAGTTAAGAGTGTAGAGTTTTATTTTGGAGTTTTAGCTTAGAGTTTTAGTTAGAGTTCTAGTTTAGTTTAGTTTTAGATAAGAGTTTAGAGTTTTACCTTAGAGTCTTAGCTTAGAGTTTTAGTTAGGGTTGGAGTTTAGTTTAGTTATAGTTAAGAGTTTAGAGTTTTACCTTAGAGTCTTAGCTTAGAGTTTTAGTTAGGGTTGGAGTTTAGTTTAGTTATAGTTAAGAGTTTAGAGTTTTACCTTAGAGTCTTAGCATAGAGTTTTAGTTAGGGTTGGAGTTTAGTTTAGTTATAGTTAAGAGTTTAGAGTTTTACCTTAGAGTCTTAGCATAGAGTTTTAGTTAGAGTTCTAATTTAGTTTAGTTTTAGTTAAGAGTTTAGAGTTTTACCTTAGAATCTTAGCTTAGAGTTTAGTTAGAGTTCTAGTTTAGTTTAGTTATAGTTAAGAGCTTATATTTTTTAGCTTAGAGTCTTAGCTTAGAGTTTTAGTTAGAGTTGAACTTTACTTTAGTTTTAGTTAAGAGTTTAGAGTTTTACCTTAGAGTCTTAGCTTAGAGTTTTAGTTAGGGTTGGAGTTTAGTTTAGTTATAGTTAAGAGTTTAGAGTTTTACCTTAGAGTCTTAGCATAGAGTTTTAGTTAGAGTTCTAATTTAGTTTAGTTTTAGTTAAGAAATTAGAGTTTTACCTTAGAATCTTAGCTTAGAGTTTAGTTAGAGTTCTAGTTTAGTTTAGTTATAGTTAAGAGCTTATATTTTTTAGCTTAGAGTCTTAGCTTAGAGTTTTAGTTAGAGTTGAACTTTACTTTAGTTTTAGTTAAGAGTTTAGAGTTTAAGCTTAGAGTCTTAGCTTAGAGTTTTTGTTAGAGTTCTAGTTTAGTTTTGTTTTTGTTAAGAGTTTAGAGTTTTTAGCTTAGAGTCTTAGCTTAGAGTTTTTGTTGAAGTTCTAGTATAGTTTAGTTATAGTTAAGAGTTTGAAGTTTTAGCTTAGAGTCTTAGCTTAGAGTTTTTGTTAGAGTTCTAGTTTAGTTTAGTTTTAGTTAAGAGTTTAGAGTTTTACCTTAGAGTCTTAGCTTAGAGTTTTAGTTAGAGTTGGTGTTTAGTTTAGTTATAGTTAAGAATTTAGAGTTTTAGCTTAGAGTCATAGCTTAGAGTTTTAGTTATAGTTGTAGTTTAGTTAAGTTTTAGTTAAGAGTTTAGAGTTTTAGCCTAGAGTCTTAGCTTACAGCTGTAGTCAGAGTTGAAGTTTAGTTTAGTTATAGTTAAGAGTTTAGAGTTTTTGGCTTAGAGTCTTAGCTTAGAGTTTTTGTTAGAGTTCTAGTTTAGTTTAGTTATACTTAAGAGATTAGAGTTTAACTTAGAGTCATAGCTTAGAGTTTTAGCTAGAGTTGATGTTTAGTTTAGTTTGACTTTATAGTTTTAGCTTAGAGTCTTAGCTTAGAGTTTTAGTTAGAGTTGAAGTTTGGTTTAGTTATAGTTAAGAGTTTAGACTTTTAGCCTAGAGTTTTAGCTTAGAGTTTTAGTTAGAGTTCTAGTTTAGTTTAGTTTTAGTTAAGAGTTTAGAGTTTTAGCCTAGAGTCTTAGCTTAAAGTTTTTGTTAGAGTTCTAGTTTAGTTTAGTTTTAGTTAAGAGTTTAGAGTTTTAGCTTAGAGTCTTAGCTTAGAGTTTTAGTTAGAGTTGAAGTTTAGTTTAGTTATAGTTAAGAGATTAGAGTTTTAGCTTAGAGTCTTAGCTTAGAGTTTTAGTTAGAGTTGAAGTTTAGTTTAGTTATAGTTAAGAGTTGAGAGTTTTAGCCTAGAGTCTTAGCTTAGAGTTTAGTTAGAGTTGAAGTTTAGTTTAGCTATAGTTAAGAGTTTGGAGTTTTAGCTTTGAGTCTTAGCTTAGAGTTTTAGTTAGAGTTGAAGTTTAGTTTAGTTATAGTTAAGAGTTTAGAGTTTTAGCTTAGAGTCAAAGCTTAGAGTTTTAGTTAAAGTTGTAGTTTAGTTAAGTTTTAGTTAAGAGTTTAGAGTCTTAGCTTCAAGTTTTTGTTACAGTTCTAGTTTATTTTAGTTTTAGTTAAGAGTCTAGAGTTTTACCTTAGAGTCTTAGCTTAGAGTTTTAGTTAGGGTTGGAGTTTAGTTTAGTTATAGTTAAGAGTTTAGAGTTTTACCTTAGAGTCTTAGCATAGAGTTTTAGTTAGAGTTCTAGTTTAGTTTAGTTTTAGTTAAGAGTTTAGAGTTTTACCTTAGAGTCTTAGCTTAGAGTTTTAGTTAGGGTTGGAGTTTAGTTTAGTTATAGTTAAGAGTTTAGAGTTTTACCTTAGAGTCTTAGCATAGAGTTTTAGTTAGAGTTCTAATTTAGTTTAGTTTTAGTTAAGAGTTTAGAGTTTTACCTTAGAATCTTAGCTTAGAGTTTAGTTAGAGTTCTAGTTTAGTTTAGTTATAGTTAAGAGCTTATATTTTTTAGCTTAGAGTCTTAGCTTAGAGTTTTAGTTAGAGTTGAACTTTACTTTAGTTTTAGTTAAGAGTTTAGAGTTTTAGCTTAGAGTCTTAGCTTAGAGTTTTCGTTAGAGTTCTAGTTTAGTTTTGTTTTTGTTAAGAGTTTAGAGTTTTTAGCTTAGAGTCTTAGCTTAGAGTTTTTGTTGAAGTTCTAGTATAGTTTAGTTATAGTTAAAAGTTTGAAGTTTTAGCTTAGAGTCTTAGCTTAGAGTTTTTGTTAGAGTTCTAGTTTAGTTTAGTTTTAGTTAAGAGTTTAGAGTTTTACCTTAAAGTCTTAGCTTAGAGTTTTAGTTAGAGTTGATGTTTAGTTTAGTTATAGTTAAGAATTTAGAGTTTTAGCTTAGAGTCATAGCTTAGAGTTTTAGTTATAGTTGTAGTTTAGTTAAGTTTTAGTTAAGAGTTTAGAGTTTTAGCCTAGAGTCTTAGCTTACAGCTGTAGTCAGAGTTGAAGTTTAGTTTAGTTATAGTTAAGAGTTTAGAGTTTTTGGCTTAGAGTCTTAGCTTAGAGTTTTTGTTAGAGTTCTAGTTTAGTTTAGTTATACTTAAGAGATTAGAGTTTAACTTAGAGTCATAGCTTAGAGTTTTAGCTAGAGTTGAAGTTTAGTTTAGTTTGACTTTATAGTTTTAGCTTAGAGTCTTAGCTTAGAGTTTTAGTTAGAGTTGAAGTTTGGTTTAGTTATAGTTAAGAGTTTAGACTTTTAGCCTAGAGTTTTAGCTTAGAGTTTTAGTTAGAGTTCTAGTTTAGTTTAGTTTTAGTTAAGAGTTTAGAGTTTTAGCCTAGAGTCTTAGCTTAGAGTTTAGTTAGAGTTCTAGTTTAGTTTAGTTTTAGTTAAGAGTTTAGAGTTTTAGCTTAGAGTCTTAGCTTAGAGTTTTAGTTAGAGTTGAAGTTTAGTTTAGTTATAGTTAAGAGATTAGAGTTTTAGCTTAGAGTCTTAGCTTAGAGTTTTAGTTAGAGTTGAAGTTTAGTTTAGTTATAGTTAAGAGTTGAGAGTTTTAGCCTAGAGTCTTAGCTTAGAGTTTAGTTAGAGTTGAAGTTTAGTTTAGCTATAGTTAAGAGTTTGGAGTTTTAGCTTTGAGTCTTAGCTTAGAGTTTTAGTTAGAGTTGAAGTTTAGTTTAGTTATAGTTAAGAGTTTAGAGTTTTAGCTTAGAGTCAAAGCTTAGAGTTTTAGTTAAAGTTGTAGTTTAGTTAAGTTTTAGTTAAGAGTTTAGAGTCTTAGCTTCAAGTTTTTGTTACAGTTCTAGTTTATTTTAGTTTTAGTTAAGAGTCTAGAGTTTTAGCTTAGAGTCTTAGCTTAGAGTTTTAGTTAGATTTGAAGTTTAGTTTAGTTATAGTTAAGAGTTGAGAGTAGCCTAGAGTCTTAGCTTAGAGTTTAGTTAGTGTTGAACTTAAGTTAAGCTATAGTTAAGAAATTAGAGTTTTAGCTTTGAGTCTTAGCTTAGAGTTTTAGTTACAGTTGAAGTTCAGTTTAGTTATAGTTAAGAGTTTAGAGTTTTAGCTTAGAGTCATAGCCTAGAGTTTTTGTTAGAGTTCTAGTTTAGTTTAGTTTTAGTTTAGAGTTTTACCTTAGAGTTTTAGTTAAATTTGAAGTTTAGTTTAGTTATAGTTAAGGGTCTAGAGTTTTAGCTTGGAGCCTTAGCTTAGAGTTTTAGTTAGAGTTCTAGTTTAGTTTAGTTTTAGTTAAGAGGTTAGAGTTTTACCTTAGAGTCTTAGCTTAGAGTTTTAGTTAGAGTTCTAGTTTTGTATAGTTTTAGTTAAGAGTGTAGAGTTTTATCTTGGAGTCTTAGCTTAGAGTTTTAGTTAGAGTTCTAGTTTAGTTTAGTTTTAGTTAAGAGTTTAGAGTTTTACCTTAGGGTCTTAGCTTAGAGTTTTAGTTAGAGTTCTAGTTTAGTTTAGTTTTAGTTAAGAGTTTAGAGTTTTACCTTAGAGTCTTATATTAGAGTTTTAGTTAGGGTTGAAGTTTAGTTTAGTTATAGTAAAGAGTTTAGAGTTTTACCTTAGAGTCTTAGCCTAGAGTTTTAGTTAGAGTTTTAATTTAGTTTAGTTTTAGTTAAGAGTTTTACCTTAGAGTCTTAGGTTAGAGTTTTAGTTTAAGTTGAAGTTTAGTTTAGTTATAGTTAAGGGTTTAGAGTTTTAGCTTGGAGTCTTAGCTTAGAGTTTTAGTTAGAGTTGTAGTTTAGTTTAGTTTTAGTTAAGAGGTTAGAGTTTTACCTTAGAATCTTAGCTTAGAGTTTTAGTTTGAGTTCTAGTTTAGTATAGTTTTAGTTAAGAGTGTAGAGTTTTATCTTGGAGTCTTAGCTTAGAGTTTTAGTTAGAGTTCTAGTTTATTTTAGTTTAGTTTTAGCTAAGAGTTTAGAGTTTTACCTTAGAGTCTTAGCTTAGAATTTTTGTTAGAGATCTAGTTTAGTTTTAGTTAAGAGTTTAGAGTTTTACCTTAGAGTCTTAGCTTAGAGTTTTAGTTAGAGTTCTAGTTTAGTTTAGTTTAGTTAAGAGTTAGAGTTTACTTAGAGTCTAGCTTAGAGTTTAGTTAGGGTGAGCTAGTTTAGTTATAGTAAGAGTTTAGAGTTTTATCTTGGAGTCTTAGCTTAGAGTTTCAGTTAGAGTTCTAGTTTAGTTTAGTTTTAGTTAAGAGTTTAGAGTTTTACCTTAGAGTCTTAGCTTAGAGTTTAGTTAGAGTTCTAGTTTAGTTTAATTATAGTTAAGAGTTTAGAGTTTTAGCTTAGAGTCATAGCTTAGAGTTTTAGTTAGAGTTGAAGTTTAGTTTAGTTATAGTTAGGAGTTTAGAGTTTTAGCTTAGAGTCTTAGCTTACAGTTTTTGATAGAGTTCTAGTTTGGTTTAGTTTTAGTTTAGAATTGTACCTTAGATTCTTAGCTTAGAGTTTTAGTTAGAGTTGAAGTTTAGTTTAGATATAGTTTAGAGTTTAGAGTTTTAGCTTAGAGTCTTAGCTTAGAGTTTTATTTAGAATTCTAGTTTAGTTTAGTTTTAGTTAAGAGTTTTAGCCTAGAGTCTTAGCTTAGAGTTTAGTTAGAGTTGAAGTTTAATTATAGTTAAGAGTTTAGAGTTTTAGTTTAGAGTCTTAGCTTAAAGTTTTAGTTAGAGTTGAAGTTTAGTTTAGTTATAGTTAAGAGTTTAGAGTTTTAGCTTAGAGTCTTAGCTTAGAGTTTTTGATAGAGTTGAAGTTTAGTTTAGTTTTAGCTAAGAGTTTAGATTTTTGTCTTAGAGTTTTAGCCTAGAGTTTTAGTTAGAGTTGAAGTTTAGTTTAGCTATAGTTAAGAGTTTAGAGTTTTAGAGTTCTAGTTTAGCTTATTTAGAGTTCTAGTTTAGCTTATTTATAGTTAAGAGTTTAGAGTTTTAGCTTGGAGTCTTAGCTTAGAGTTTTAGTTAGAGTTCTAGTTTAGTTTAGTTTTAGTTAAGAGTTTAGAGTTTTACCTTAGAGTCTCAGCTTAGAGTTTTATTTAGAATTCTAGTTTAGTTTAGTTTTAGTTAAGAGTTTAGAGTTTTACCTTAGAGTCTTAGCTTAGAGTTTTAGTTAGAGTTCTAGTTTAGTTTAGTTTTAGTTAAGAGTTTAGAGTTTTACCTTAGAATTTTAGCTTAGAGTCAAAGCTTAGAGTTTTAGTTAAAGTTGTAGTTTAGTTAAGTTTTAGTTAAGAGTTTAGAGTCTTAGCTTCAAGTTTTTGTTAGAGCTCTAGTTTGTTTTAGTTTTAGTTAAGAGTCTAGAGTTTTAGCCTAGAGTCTTAGCTTAGAGTTTTAGTTAGATTTGAAGTTTAGTTTAGTTATAGTTAAGAGTTGAGAGTCGCCTAGAGTCTTAGCTTAGAGTTTAGTTAGTGTTGAACTTTAGTTTAGCTATAGTTAAGAGTTTAGTGTTTTAGCTTTGAGTCTTAGCTTAGAGTTTTAGTTACAGTTGAAGTTCAGTTTAGTTATAGCTAAGAGTTTAGAGTTTTAGCTTAGAGTCATAGCCTAGAGTTTTTGTTAGAGTTCTAGTTTAGTTTAGTTTTAGTTTAGAGTTTTACCTTAGAGTTTTAGTTAAATTTGAAGTTTAGTTTAGTTATAGTTAAGGGTCTAGAGTTTTAGCTTGGAGCATTAGCTTAGAGTTTTAGTTAGAGTTCTAGTTTAGTTTAGTTTTAGTTAAGAGGTTAGAGTTTTACCTTAGAGTCTTAGCTTAGAGTTTTAGTTAGAGTTCTAGTTTTGTATAGTTTTAGTTAAGAGTGTAGAGTTTTATCTTGGAGTCTTAGCTTAGAGTTTTAGTTAGAGTTCTAGTTTAGTTTAGTTTTAGATAAGAGTTTAGAGTTTTACCTTAGGGTCTTAGCTTAGAGTTTTAGTTAGAGTTCTAGTTTAGTTTAGTTTTAGTTAAGAGTTTAGAGTTTTACCTTAGAGTCTTATATTAGAGTTTTAGTTAGGGTTGAAGTTTAGTTTAGTTATAGTTAAGAGTTTAGAGTTTTACCTTAGAGTCTTAGGTTAGAGTTTTAGTTAAAGTTGAAGTTTAGTTTAGTTATAGTTAAGGGTTTAGAGTTTTAGCTTGGAGTCTTAGCTTAGAGTTTTAGTTAGAGTTCTAGTTTAGTTTAGTTTTAGTTAAGAGGTTAGAGTTTTACCTTAGAATCTTAGCTTAGAGTTTTAGTTTGAGTTCTAGTTTAGTATAGTTTTAGTTAAGAGTGTAGAGTTTTATCTTGGAGTCTTAGCTTAGAGTTTTAGTTAGAGTTCTAGTTTAGTTTAGTTTTAGATAAGAGTTTAGAGTTTTACCTTAGAGTCTTAGCTTAGAAATTTAGTTAGAGATCTAGTTTGGTTTTAGTTAAGAGTTTAGAGTTTTACCTTAGAGTCTTAGCTTAGAGTTTTAGTTAGGGTTGAAGTTTAGTTTAGTTATAGTTAAGAGTTTAGAGTTTTACCTTAGAGTGTTAGCTTAGAGTTTAGTTAGAGTTCTAGTTTAGTTTAATTATAGAGTTTAGAGTTTTAGCAGAATTTTATCTTAGAGTTTTAGCCTAGAGTTTTAGTTAGAGTTGAAGTTTAGTTTAGCTATAGTTAAGAGTTTAGAGTTTTAGCTTAGAGTCTTAGCTTAGAGTTTTACTTAGAGTTCTAGTTTAGCTTATTTATAGTTAAGAGTTTAGAGTTTTAGCTTGGAGTCTTAGCTTAGAGTTTTAGTTAGAGTTCTAGTTTAGTTTAGTTATAGTTAAGAGTTTAGAGTTTTACCTTAGAGTCTCAGCTTAGAGTTTTATTTAGAATTCTAGTTTAGTTTAGTTTTAGTTAAGAGTTTAAAGTTTTACCTTAGAGTCTTAGCTTAGAGTTTTAGTTAGAGTTCTAGTTTAGTTTAGTTTTAGTTAAGAGTTTACAGTTTTACCTTAGAGTCTTAGCTTAGAGTTTTAGTTAGAGTTGAAGTTTAGTTATAGTTAAGAGATTAGAGATTTAGCTTAGAGTCTTAGCTTAGAGTTTTAGTTAGAGTTCTAGTTTAGTTTAGTTTTAGTTAAGAGTTTACAGTTTTACCTTAGAGTCTTAGCTTAGAGTTTTAGTTAGAGTTCTAGTTTAGTTTAGTTTTAGTTAAGAGTTTAGAGTTTTACCTTAGAGTCAGGGGGGAGGAAGGTTCAAACCCCTTGAATCTGCCCTGTATTCGACTTTGATTATAACTTATATGGTCATTTCCTTATAACCTACAGAAAATTGTCCCAGAGGAAATTTCAATGTTAGAATCTTGTTGAAGCAACATTACTCAATCGCCACCTCAGACCGTCACGCTCGGCTGGGGAAGGGGTATCCCACAAGTACAACTGAACGGGTATCTCTTGTCTATACTCCAAAAAAATGGCCTAATTGTTTGAGCCTCTTTCTGGATATCTTTGCTAGAGAGATGTTCCAATACTCCCACCCAATACCAGCATAGGAGAAGTTACCATACTAGAGCAAGAATCGTGGCGAAACTTCCAATACCTGAAGCTAGGCTATGAAAATATTTAGACGCAGTAAACTGGAAAAGACTTACTATTGTGTATTATGTATAAAAATTAACTGATTTAAACAGAAAACAAACAAAAAATTGTAAATTCTGAGCGGGGCATGTCCCTTTGACATTCTGATAAACCCTGATAATTCTGATCAAGGTCGTAACTGTGCAATTCCTCAAAATCAATGACCAGTTAGCAAAACTCCAAGAAGACCAGTTAACGCTGTCTAGACTTGCGGGTACTTATGCATCAGCTGGCACCAACGCGATATATTGTGCTAAAGGAAACTAGTCAAACGGGTATCTGTCAATGGAGAATTGGATCGCAAACTGTGGTTTGTCATTGCGTTTAAAATATTTAAACTATTGGTTTTTGGGGTTCAGGGGAAAAAAGGTACCTAGGTTAGGTTAGGATACGTATTTAATGTAAGCTATGCTTTACCCCCCCCCCCCCCCCCCACCCCCTAATGTGAAAATATATAGCCCAAATTTGTTTCTGAACTGTTATATTTTCATCAGATTTGTTTTATTTCATTAGCATTAACCAAACTTGACTTCTCGCGTGGGTACCAGCTAATGCATAAGTACCGACTTGCGGATGACTCACCGTCTAGCGGAATTTTCTGCCTATATTAATTGGCTGGCATGTAAATAAAAGACGTAGATAATCTCGGAGACCACACTGCCTTTCCATGACGATAAATAAAAGTTCAAATAGGGATAAAATCTTTTTAATAGACAGTGTTTCAGAAACAGTGATAGAAATTCACAAAAAAAAACAGATATTCGGTCACATATGCAGTGACCGTCATCAGTAGTAAAACTACTGATTTTACTACTGAAGACGGCCACTGTATATGTGACTGAAATATCTGTTTTTTTGGTGAAATTCTATCACTGTTTGTGAAACACTGTCTATTAAAAGGATTTTATCCCTATCTGAACTTTTATTTATCGTACGTAAAAGATCTAAAAATATTCTTGGGGAAAAAGGGAACAGCGAGTATAAAAGGTCATGATAAATTACGAAACAGAAGTTTTACAATAGTTAGAGTCAGGGGCCCAACAGCTCTCTTTTGATGGTCTGCAACCAGCTTAGTGATAGCAAAAGTTCTCCAAGGAAATACTGACTTCAACTATCCCTTGCTTAACCTCACGTGACTGCCTGGGTGTTACAGATACTTTTTAAAATCATAAAGGCAATATTATATATTTTTTTTTTCAAAATTGAAAGTTCTGTCGCTAATGTTTGGTTTCGGGACATATATTTTAGTTGTGTTGAAATATTGTCGAAATATCTGAATACTTTTGTTAGGTAGGTTTAATGATTCAGCGGTGAGGAGGGAAAACGTAGAAATACACATTTTTTTGTATAAATTGAAGTTTCTTCAAATTAATTAGAAAAAAAAATTCCACAAAATGAGTTTTTCAAAAGCAAGTGAAGAACTCCATTAAACAAAAATTGAGCAAAAATAAAATCAAATAATCTACCAACCGTGAAACTACCACAAATCAGCATCGATAAATAAATGAGACCCAAAACGAACAGAAATTACAATAAATTAACCGAGTCAAACTCAAAACGAGCAAAAACTAACATAAGTTGGGTGCAAAACCCCTATGCCTTCAGACCAGAACAAAATTTGCACTTTACTGAAAAAATATAAATGTTTTTACTTTTTTAACTTTAATAAATCAAATAATATAAACATTTTGATTGCTAAATATCAGTATATGTATATTAAACTGACAATGCACATTCATTTGTATTTTTTCAGTAAAGTGCAAATTTTGTTCTGGCCTTTGGAAGGCATAGGGGTTTTGTGCCCAACTTATGTCAATTTCAGCTCGTTATGAGTTTGACTCGGTTATTTATTGTAATTTCTGTTCGTTTTGGGTTTCATTTCTTTATCGATGCTGATTTGTGGTAGTTTCGAGCTTGGTAGATTATTTGATTTTATTTTTGCTAATTTTTTGTTCAATGGAGCTCTTTACTTTTCTTTGAAAAACTTACGTTGTGGAAAAAGCTTTTTTTTATTTAATTTCTGAACGTTTTATATTGACATAGTTTTTTTAAGGGAAATAGAAAATAACACTTTAAATCTTTTCGTTTTTTAAGACTTTGTAATTTGGCCTCCTATTAGTATGCTGGAGAAAATTTTTCAGCAATTTTTAACAACATATACCCTTTTAAAAATCTGGACCAAAATAGTGCTGTTTAATTTAGTTTCATACCTCCTCTAGTTGAACTGAAATGGAAAACTTGATACCATTAGCAGAAAAATCTGTTTTCTTTCTTTGATAGCTTTGATAGACTTACGCTATTTTGATTTGGTTAAATTTCAAGAGCAGAAGCAACCCCGAAAGTTTGAACATAATACCCTCAGTCGTTCTTGGGAGAAGTATCCATATACACAGTCCTAAAAATACATGAAAAAATACATTGAAATTGCTATTGTTTTCAAAAATACATGAAAACCTACATTGAATTGCGCAAGAAAAACCCATGCTTGAGACACTGTATTTACACGTGAATATTTTAAAAGTTGGCACACTAAAGTCGAGGTTTTTTAAACTTGGCAATGTATAATGTAGTCAAGCATGTTTTGAGAGTTTGGTCGTAATAATATAATTTAAAGCAAACAGGTTTTTTTCTGTTTTTGCTGTCAATTGCACAATGAATGTACGTCTACAAGAATATGCTCAAAAGTGTAATAGATACGAAGGATACATTGGAATTGTGCAAGGAAAAGCCATGCCTGAGACATTAAACTCAAAGGTTTTTTAGGGAAAGCTATCAATCACCCATGTGTTATCCACAGTTCCATTTTTGAAGTCTGTGGAAACAGTTTGACGTGTTCGGTGAGATTACGTTCCTTGGCGTTTGATAGACATTTGCAAAAAAAAGGGGTAATTAGTGATTGGATAATTTTTAACAAGAAATGACTGAAAAGTGTTTTGGAGGAGATGGGATGATTGTGTAATGTATAATACACAAGTGATGGTTTGCACAGTGTTGTCAATTTTAAATAGTTTAGAAATAAAAAAAATTTAACAAGAAATGGCTGAAAAGTGTTTTGAGGGAGCTGAGTTGCACGAGGGTTTAGTTGCACGGGGGGTTCAGTTACATGCGGATTCAGTTACACGGGGATTAGTTAAATGGGGTCGAGTTGCACGAGGGTTCAGTAGCACGAGGGTTCAGTAGCACGAGGGTTCAGTAGCACGGGGGTTCAGTTGTATGGGGTTTCGGTTATACAGGGGTTCAGTTACATGGGGGGTTCAGTTGCACGGGGGTTTAGTTAAATGGGGTCGAGTTGCACGAGGGTTGAGTGGCACGAGGGTTCAGGTTGGAATATTTCAGTAGTGTTTTGTTGTGCTTTACCTTGTCACAGTTACATTCTATTGATTTTCATAGTTCATTTTGAATTTCTTTCATTGAAATGCAAGAGTTGGAATATTTCAGTAGTGTTTTGTTGTGCTTTACCTTGTCATAGTTACATTCTCTTGATTTTTCGAAGTTCATTTTGAATTTCTGTCGTGAAATGCAAGAGTTGGAATATTTCAGTAGTGTTTTGTTGTGCTTTACCTTGTAACAGTTACATTCTGTTGATTTTCATAGTTCATTTTGAATTTCTTTCATTGAAATGCAAGAGTTGGAATATTTCAGTAGTGTTTTGTTGTGCTTTACCTTGTCACAGTTACATTCTCTTGATTTTTCGAAGTTCATTTTGAATTTCTGTCGTGAAATGCAAGAGTTGGAATATTTCAGTAGTGTTTTGTTGTGCTTTACCTTG